>OZ038495.1:100744167-100816667 GCA_964036315.1 Acanthosepion esculentum | reverse complement strand
ATTGAACTCACACTCTTTGGGTCCTGTCACTGGATCTAACCAACGCCTTTATCCACTGTGCCATTTGTCTTTGAGGAAATATAGACAGATACAGAATATGTATTCTTTGTAAGACATTGGTTTGTAGAGCAGGTTTCATCGACTTATTTTTGTAAAGTCGGTTTTTTGTCCAGAATCAAATTTCTTGTTAGTTATATCTTTTTTTTTTCTTTTTTCAAATTTTCCAGAAATGTATTGCTGGTATCTTTACTATAAAAATCTATTTTTATACTTTCGTAGTGTTTTCACACCAAGTTTGGAGGTTAACTATTTGTCCATAGCTGGGACCCTAACAGGTGCTATCACCCCGCGTCAGGGTGGACCTGGAAAAAACAGCAATTATGAGGTGGTTTCACGCTCATCAAAACATCCTGATCGGAAGCTTTGCTGCTGGATGTAGTTTATTGTCAATCCCCAAGTCAGAATTAGGATTACCTTAAAAGAAAACAAAAACAAAAACAACCACGTTCGAAAACAGCCAGTCTGAAGTGTTGGAATATAAATATTAAGATTTATAGAGAATAATCGTTTTTGTTCCGGTTTCTTTTGAAAATCTACCAATTGTTAGTCTAAATGCGACACAATAGACATCTGGTTGTCATTAGAACACATACAGTGCCGTTCGATAAAAGTGACTCACCTGATTTGTTTTTACTAAATGTTCTCTTCTCCGATGAAACGAAAGTTGAGCTAAATTCAAAGGATAAGCAATCTAAAATCCGAAGAAGAAGCTTTGAAAGCTCTTTGAATTTAGCAGTAAGTACTGTCAAGCATCCGTTCAGTATAATGTTCTGGGGATGCTTTTCTTTTCATGGAACTGGTTTCTTAAAACCTATTGAAAAGACCCCCAGGAGCGAGCAGTACAAGAGAATTTTAGAGTCTTGTCTGCTCCCTTCTGCTGAAAGGGTGAAAATCGATCCCACCAAGCTCATTTTTATGCAGGATTATGCTTCCTGTCACAAATCAAAATTGATGAAGGAACACTTTGATGAGAAGCAGGTGAGTCTTATGACATGGCCACCCCAATCTCCTGACCTCAACCCCATAGAAAACTTATGGAGCATTATAAAGTACAGGCTATCGAGAAAGCAGTTGAGCAACAAAGAGGATTTGATTGTGAATTTCATATCCGAATGGAATTCAATGCTTGGAGATGAGAATTGCCAGAACCTAATCAAGTCAATGCCAAAAAGGGTTGAAAAGGTTATTCAAAATAAAGGAGGACCCATAGATTATTAAATATTTCGAACTATATTACCTATTATAAATAAATGATACCTCTATTATTCTTTATTTAAAGCTGTTCGGTTATGTTTCTATTGATTACTAGTTGCAAGAAATAAGTGGGTCACTTTTTTTGCACAGAGTTTTTCCCTAAATCTCATATCCAAAATTATAATTATCAATAGAATACCTTAGGGTGAGTAAACTTTTTTACTAGGTGGTCGGGAAGGGGTCTTTATATTAGTAAGATTCAAAATTAGTTTGACCCCCAACAACAATAGGCGAAAAAATTTTTAAGTAAAAAAAATCAGGTGAGTCATTTTTATCGAACAGCACTGTAAAATCAGGTGAGTCTGAAATGATTTTTTTATGACCAGCATGAAGCAGGATCTTCAAACTGTCCACCCACTTGATCAAAAGGGAATAGAAATAAATACATAAAAACTTTCGAGAACAAGTGCCAGTTGGCCAGAAGTTAGGAAGTTCCAGTCGAAGGATTATATTAGCAGAATCACAATGGATAGAGGAGTTTTGACACCCCTCATTGGCAGGGCACCAGTGTTCAGATGAGCAGAGTTCTGTACTGTAAGAGTAAGGCAGTTGGTTTTGTTCTTGCTTGTAATAAAATTCCCTAATTCCTTTCCTTCAACCAACAAAGTAGCATAAGTCTAACCCTCCTACAACACGTGTTTTATGTTCGCTACTACAGTCGCACTGCTGTCGCCTCGTTAAGCAATTTTTATAGATTGAGTGTCAGGTAAAATTTGCATAGGTAGAAAAAAAAAAAGAGTCTCATGAAAATATCTGACTCTGAGATCTATCTTTTCTTAAATATACAACTTGTAATGCTGCCATTTTCTTTTTGGGAACATTTTACATGTGGGACATGCCTAAATCCATTTTCATCCAGGAGGTGAGCCATTTTCTCTTATCTTACAAGTAATTTCAAGCCACCCATGAATGAGTTTGTGAGAGATGGGTAAGGGCTTGTTAAAAAAGGTTTCCTGCTGGTTGAAGGGAAAAGCTGCTCCATTAGTCTGTGATGACAGACGTTGGCCCAAATGCCACCTACCTATCCCTAAGACAGTGCAATATTTGGTTTGCTTTGTTTTACGGCATATCAACCTCAGTGAATTATTTAATGAGGACAAGATTTTTATTGCTGGTAACATTTTTCCCAAAAAATGTATTGCTGCTAATAATTATTTTCTTCAAAAATTCATTGCTGGTAATAATTTTTTTACAAAACTGTATTGATGGTATTAAAACCAATTTTTACACTTTCATAGTGCTTTGACCGCAGTTTGGGGGTTAATTATTTGCCCATAGCTGGGACCCTAACAGGTGCTACCACTCCGGGTTAGGGTGGACCTGGGAACACCAGCAATTAAGAGGTGGTTCTACACTCCTCAAAACCTTCGGATCTGAGGCCTTGCTGTTGGATTTAGTTTTTGCCTTACCCAGGATACCAAAACAGTGCAAGTGACACTCTGAATAAACAACTGAACATAGGGGAAACAGGATTTGTGTTTTTCATTTCCTGCTTTGCTTCACCTTTTGTTTCCTTGTGAGCATGCAATGGACCTCTCCCAGTTTATCTGCACACCAACGTGAACAAGAATTGAGATAGCATGAGGTGAGTGGTCCGGTTGCTGAAAAGCTAAGAGATATAAGTTTTCTCAACAAGCAATATAGATTCCTTACTTGACTGACTGAGAAAAGGGAAAAAAAAAACTGTTTTTTTTACTTACAGTGGTGTTCACCCTGTACAAGGCGTGGAAGTTGCTCAGGGCAGAGTGCTACAGAGTAAGAGGCACAGTTTATGCGGGCATGTGTAGAAGATAACTGTTAACCCTAAACTTGAACAGGTTAAGATTGTAGTGATTGGGGAAGCATCCTCTTGGGAGTGAGTTTCACAAATCAGCAGTTTATGGGAAGAGGCTGCTTGAGTGGAACTTACATCCCAGCAACAGAATACAAAGGGAATGAAGGAGATCTGCTACAATGATAAAATAGACTGCATATTTCTTATGTTGTGGAAATGTCACAAATATATCTTTCGTTAAGTGTTCTTTTACCTTTCAGACAACTATTATGAAAGAGAGATTCTGGGTTTGCATGTATGCACCAGAATTGTTATAACTGGAGAGACTTATTAGAAATATTTATTCTCCTAATGACGTTTCCCCCATTATGAGCATTATATATATATATATATATATATATATATATATATATATATATATATATATATATATATATATATATATATATATATATCCACATAGCAAATAGAGTGTAATGAGAAACAAAAAAAATGGGTCTTACATATAACATGGAGATTCTTCTGTTTCTGGAGAAGCCATGTTTAGGACTCCAGGTTCAAATGGGCCAGATTCATCTACTATGTCACAGGCAAGGATATCTTACATGAATGGGAAACTCTGAATCTTGGGTTTTTCCAAATTCGGGAATGCAAGTTGGATTTTCTTTCTATATCTGGGAAAGATAAATTCCCAAAGGGAAATGGCACCATGGATTTGTTTAGCTGTAGCATTTGGCAAAGGAGGCAGATTTAGCTTAAGCTCAGGCTGAAAAAAAAAAAGCAAAAAATAAACTACTTGGTTTGGCGGCTGTAAACAAACTGAAATTGACTGCCACTTTTATCAGTGTATGGAGTGTAAGTGGCTGTCATGTAACCAACGTGACCTATTTCTATCAAAGGGAGATAATCGCCTTCTGTATCCTACAGTGTTAAAAGGGACTCATCTGTTAGGCTATCTACAACTTGGCTTGAGCTGGGAATCCCTTCCAGTTCATTTCTTTGTTTCAATATTTTGAAAATAATTAGTTTCAATTCTGAGCTTCTTATCCTATTTTTGAGTAGGTTAGTGAGCAGGATCATATAGGGTGGCATTGGTGCTTTTACATATTACTGAGAGATTTTCTTGTGTGCGTGACTCTAGAATCTCTCTAAAAGTAAAATGGTAGAAGAGCGTAGCTAACACGTTTATTACAAACAGTTTACCTTTGTCCTTCATTTTGCTACCAGGAAAAGGGGTTGTAGAATGGAAAATAATTCATCATCTCCTAGGCCGTGTAGACACTTTTAAACCCTATCAAGGCTGGAAAGTGAAGACTGTACAGCTCCAGCCCAGATATAGTAGTTATGCTCCATTTTTGATCTGATCTGGCTCATGTAATGACAGTGCATGACAGGACTCATGTTTTCTGGTGTTGTACAAGGAACCGATCCTTTTAGCACTTTTTTAAAAATCTTTTTTTAACTAAAGCTTACCCAATACAAGGCCCAAAAGCCACTCAAGATAGAGCGTTACTGAATAAGTTGAGATATTAATGTAAGATATAGATGGAAGTGAATTGATTGATTTGTTTAATAGCATATCAACTCCTTATGGTTCGTTTAATGCTGAAATTTAATTTTCTTGGGAGCTTTGAATAAATAAAAATGTTATTCTGCTTTCACAGTTGAATACATGGTAGATGATTCTCAGATTTTATGCATCTACATGTTTGTATGGCCATAACGACTAGAGGTGGTGATATGTGTGTTTTATGTTGTAGTTTTGTTAAAGTTATATTTCGGAATACAGTTTGATTTCTTTAAGAAATTGTAGGGTATTATATGGATTAATGTCTTGAAAGAGTTCTTTGGTGTTGGTTAGATGATTTTATTTTGTGGCATATCAACTCTGTATGGGTCATTTAATGCCAAAGTTTAATTTTCTTGGAGGCTTTGAAGTAATAAAAATATGATATATGTTATTCTGCTTTCACAGTTGAATACATGGTAGATAATACTCAGCTTTTGTGCATACATGTTTGTGTGGACATGATTACTAGAGGCGGTGATATGTGTGTTTTATGTTGTAGTCTTGTCAAAGTTATATTTTGGAATACAATTTTAAGAAATTGTAGGATGTTATATGGATTAATGTCATGATAGTTCTTTCAAGTTGATTGTTTGGTTGAGTGATGTTGTTTAGGGGTATATCAACACCTCTATGGGTTATTTAATGCCGAAATCCAAATATTTTGAACACAGTTTTATGGCTTCAACTAAATATATTTTGAACGTAATTGTATGCCTTCAAATACAGATAAAATGTATTGTTGGTCATTTTGCTATAAAATATATGGTTGGTATATCTTAATATATTTTGGCTAAGTCAACAACCAAGTTAGGGACCTGGAACATCAGAACCCTATATGAGACCAGCAAAATAGCACAAGTTTGCAGAGAAATGCCGGCATGGCATAAGCTGAGCTGAAGGGGATCGCCTAGAACCACATCCATTGGGGAGGTATTGTTGCTCAATGTTCCCTAAGGAATCAAGATGTTTAAGAAGATGGAGGAGGTGAATCCAAACTTACTTCTCTCTTTGTTCGGGTTATGTTTATCCTTACTTCTACCAGAGACAGTAATGGTATCTACATAAATAAACACTTTTTTAAACCCTCTAATGATACGATCTCGTCCATCATCCTCTGAAATACAGCAACTCCATAAGTGATTCTGAAAAGCATCTGCTTAAGTTGGTAGAGTTGGCCCTTTGCCTCAAATGCTGTAAAGGGCTTATCTTCCTCTCTAAGTGGGACCTGGTTATGGGCACCTGTGCAAAAATTGGTTGGAAGCACACACAGAGAAAGAAAGGAGGGGGGGAGGTAGTACAAGTCCAATAGGTTCACTAGGCAAAACAAATCCGCACTTCTCGCCCCGATCTCCGATATGCCATTCATTGTCCGAAACGAAAAAAACGAACCCTGTTAAATGAGTGTACCATGTGTTTTATTCACCTGACCCAGCCAATGAATGTCCAGTACCAGCCAATAAAAATGGCTACAAGTGGCACCAGCACTTCCATCAGCACAAAGTTTGCCATCTCCACACTCCGTTGCAAAACATACATGCGACTCTGGCCTTTTTGGGCGGCCGAGGTAAGTCATTGCTACAGCACTTTTTACGTCCAAGGTGCTACAGACAGTATACTTCGATATAGCCCGAATCATTATTTATTCTGGGTAGGAGATACATATCCCAATCGGTGAAATGGTTCGGAGTTTGCGAAACATCAAAGATTGCTCAGTTCTTGCAGTTTTCGTGTTGGTGATTGTCTGATAGTACTCCGTGGTGATCGACTGTTTGATAAAACTCCTCTTCCACAATCTCGTGACTTCTACAATGAACTTTATATCGTCCCTTGAGTACTGCGTAGATTTTACTGCATTTGCTTCCAACCTGGTGTCAAGTTGTCAAACAGTAGAAGAGGTGGTTACGCTTAGGGCCATTAACCCACATATTTTCAAAGCTGGTCACTTGCCGCTCCACTAGTCAAATTCTACTCTTCAATGCAACCTCTAAAAATCTCTCCACAATATAACGTCCAACATAAGTGACACTTCAAATTGCAGTTACTTCTGTTCCTGCACTATGAAGTCTACAACGCACTTTCTGATGATGACTGAATGGAACATTGATGAAACCATATATACTAGTCATCAGGCTGGTAGAATTGCCAATTTTAGCTGAATTAACCCCCTGCTTATCCACATAGCTGTGTGTACACCCCAAGTCTAGCAGGGCCTGTACCCTGGAGCAGTTCAGCTTACATGTAATTCTGTTTTGAATTCCGACATAATGGCTACCATCATCGGCATAGCAACAGAGGCAGAAGCTGTCCTCCTCGATTTCTTTTGCTTGGCATGCTTTGGCGTAGTGCCCAATTTTGGTGCATGGCAGGGCATGTAGCCTCCCTGGCGGGGCATTGTTTTCTGATGTATTTTTGCTTTCCACAAAAAAAAAAAAAAAAAAAAAAAACAGTCACTTTTGACCCTATGGATGCTATCATTGTTGTTGGTAAGGATTTGTTGACGACTCCTTCGTTACCTACTGACATGCCTGGCCTTAGTATCACCATGTGCTTCATGGCTTTATTTTCTATCAAATAACAGACAAAATTACAAACATGTCAAAAAGATTCCACAATATGACACACACTATTTAAATCAAGGTTTCTATTGGTTAGAAATTAATATCACTATATGAGATATTTGACCAATCAGGGAAAACTAAATCCTATTTTTCTTGAGCCTACTTTTGGAAAAAAATTCTTATAAAAATTCACGGATTTCAACTTTTAGCAACAGAGATGCAACTGCCTCCAAATACGAAAGATGTGGCCACATAGGTTTTTCATCCCTCCCCACCCCAGTGCATGCTGAAAGAAATAAGTGCCAGTGATTTCAGATGAATCATCTCCAACAACAGCAGCTCAGGCAGTCAGTGAATTGTCACTGACAATCAATGTCTTTTCTCTGGACCAATTACCAAAAGACTAACTCAACTAAAGACGATTTTTACTCCATTTTTTTTTTTTACTCTTGAATTCATGCATATACGCCCTTGTGCAAATTAATTGAAACAAAACGAATAATCCCGTTATTATTTACTTTTTTCCATATTTTTTTAATGAAACATGACCCAGTGCACATGTTAGTACTTTGTACATCCATTCCACAAAGTCGTTCCTTACAGATTGACCACAGATTCTCGATTGGATTTAAATCAGGAGAGTTTCCGGGCCGGTCTATAGTACTTTGATTTGCTCACTGGTAAGGCTTGCTAGTGTGTTTGTGCAGTGTTACAAATTTTCATATGCTTCCTTGGAGTAACATCCATCGCAGACAATAGTCATAGGACAACTAATCAACAGTTGAGACAATAGTGTCTGGGCATGATGAAAACTTGATGCAATCATGGATGGCGCAATATTTTTCAAGACCAAACAAATTTCATCATACACACTGAAAAGAGATTCATATAACTGCACACCACAACAAATGAACTAATCTGAGGAAAAAATAAAAATCGATTACTCTTTCACTCCATTTGGTCTAAAGCTGATCGTATCGTGAAAGAAAGGAAACTAAAGTGGTTGTTTCAATTAATTTGCAGAAGGGTGTATATTTGTAAATACAAAGGATTTATTTAACAGGCATAACCTTGTTTGGTTTATTTTTATGTTTATTATTTTTTGGAATTCAGACATTTGGATATTTAATATAAAAAACATGGATGACAGTTTCTTACAAGCTTTATGTAATCATAACAAAAACAAGGAAATTTCTATTTTTTTTTGCCTGGATTTTATTAAAATCTTTATATTTTTCACCACCAATGAGGAATAACAAAAAAAGAAAAAATATTGATTAAAAAATTGTAAGTGAAAATGTATAAAAATTAAATTAAAAAAATGTGAACTATTATAAGTAGAAATGAAAGTGAGAATAAAAAATTTTTTGAACAGAAAATTTCCCCAAAAATTGACAGAATAATTAAACAAAAAAATGATTGAAATTGTTAAAGAAATGCTTAAAACAAAAAAATTTTAAAAAAATGAAAAAAAAAAAAAAAAAAAATGAATCTGAAATAAAAAAAAATTCCTCTTATTTACAAATAATTTATCCCACATTATTGCCTTTCGAAGAGATTTTTTTACAGTTATCTCCCCTTACAAACAAAAATATTCAGTTGTTATCTCCCCTTGTATTTTAAACACTAAAACAAAACTCATTCACAGGAAGTTCATACGGAGACAGACAGCCTTGGAGGGGAAAAAAAATATATCAACAAGATATTTACAATCTGCAATGTAAAATTCACATCATTTTTAAGCCACTACAAAACTTCATTCTTTTTCTTTACCACAAATCAATCCCAACTTTCTCACTAAATTTCAAATCACATTCCTACCAACTTAAATTTTTAACTAATGTTCACCTCTATACGAGGCCCAAGAGCCACTCAAGGTAGAGGGTTACTGAAGGCGGTTGTGTAAGAGGTGCACTTTAAGACGATATGTGGGAAAAATAACGGTTAACCCTTGACATAAACAGGTTAAGATTGTAGTTGTTGAGGAAAGCATCCTCTTGGGAGTTGGTTTCACAAATGAAATAGGAAGGGACTGAAGATGTTTCTCCTCAGTGTAAATGACATGGCAAGTTTTAGCTGGGAGAGAGTACAACTAAGGAATATCGCTCATTGAAACATTTTCCATGGAATTAGGAAGAGAGCAGAAAATAATTTGTTACCCACAAGGCTGCATAGATGCTTTTGGATTCTATCAAGACTGGAAAGAGAAGACTGTGCAGCTCCAGCCCAGATATGGCAGCAGTACTCCATTTTCTGCCCGACTTGGCTTTTGTAAAGGTCTAGTAGGAGGAGACGGGTTCTTACTGGAGTGGGTACATTTCTCCAGCCTCTTTAGCAATGGATCGTATATAAAAGTTCCACTTGAGGAAAAGGGGCCTCCTTGAGAGAAAATTCAGGGTCTGCTTGGTGATGATGGAACGCTTCTAGTTTACAGTTAATTTAAACATTTTAATCATCTAAGGCAGTGGTTTTTAATGGGGGAAGGGGCCACATGGCCACAAGGGGGCCTTGGTAAATTTTATGGGTGCCACAGAAAATCTTTTAGATGGTAGGAGGGGGACACAAGTTCAATGAAATTAGCCACAGTGATCCAACCCGGTTGCTCTCTGTATTTGAACTCTAACAAGCTTAGATTATGTAATTGAAATATATTTGACCTTTATTTATAAAATTAACCGTAACAGACTTGATATCATAAAAAGAGGTGGTCTTTGTCTATCACTGACAACATTTGAGCCTGATATTGAAAAAGCTCCCAGATGAACATCAGGTTCAAGGATCCTATTAATGGTTAAATAAATGATGTTTTCATCTTTAAGTATTAACTATGTTTTATCAAATAATTTCCAAGTGTCTTCTATGTTACAAGTTTGCATTTATGTCAAATTTAGGTGCAAAATTTTTTTTTTATTCTGCGGAACTGTTTTAATTTGTATGTGAATTTATATGCAGAACTTTACTAAATTATTAAAATATTTGAACAAACTAAGTAAATCCTTATTTACCATTTTATAAAGGTCAAATGAATTGGCAATTAGTCGATGTTTTGCCAAACATTTCAATAAATAACAAATAATGTAAATAAACAATCTAATAAATAGTGTTTATTATTTTTGTTTTCAATTCTCAAGAAGAAAGAAAATGTATAAATTCACTTTCATATGTTTAAGTTTTGCTACAATTCTAATCATCGCTTTTTAAAACAATAAATATTGCCGATGAGTGAAGAGAGTTAAAATGATAAGGATGTCAAAGGAAAAAATCATCCTTTTGACAGAGTTTATTTTTCAAACACAAAGTCTAAAGATTGCCAGACTTTCTGAATCTCTGAGGTGGGGAGTTATTATTTGCATAATTTACAGTCTAACACTTTCATCTTTGAAAACCTCTGATTTTAGACGTCCACTGCCTTGCAGCCATAGCCAATCATGGGAAAGGCTTCGAGAATAAACCCCGAGGACAAATCTGGAGTCTCTAAGACAGGCTGCAGAAATTCAAATTCCAAGTTGGTTTCTTGCATGGGATAATTCACTTCATGGCTTGAAAGAAGTCTTTAGCCTTGGATGGCAGTCTTTCTAGACAAAAACACCCGGATGTAGGGTTGGCATCACACATTTTGTATCAGCTACTGAAAGAACTTAGTTCTGATCAACCATGGGGAGGTTGAAGGATGATGATTATTGAAACATTTCACATGCTGTACTCTCTGACCTCTTTCAAGAGTGTGTTAATTCCCTGAAAGTGACTCGGATATTGACAAACGCCTGAAGATGACACAACAACTGAATCATGATAACAACAAAGATGAAGATATTTAGTTCGACTGTAAATAATTTTGTAAATGATTAGAAACCATTTGAAGAATTTAAGTTTGAACAGAATGTCCTGTATTCAGCAAATCTGGTAACACTCTTCAGATTATAAAAGGAGGAAAATATAAAGAGGAATCAAAGAGAGAATTGATTTCTAGACAATTGGCCATAAAAATGAAATGGCTAACTCATTTCTTTCTTGTAAATTTATTTTAAAGGTATTTGATGTCTCGAGGACTTACTGGGAAACAAAGTTGGGTTGGGGAGAGAACTTTTTGGCTTGAAATATATTAATTTCTACAGAGTGATTGTGTTTTTTTTAAATGGTTTTTGGCTTGGTCGATTTTATATTTTGAAATAATGTTAAAAAAAAAAAAAAAAAAAAAAAAATCTACAGATTTCTTTTAGTACTCCCCCCTTGTTAAATTAAAAAAAAAATGTGTGGGGGTACCCAGTAAGGATCAAACTCAATATTCAGTTGTAATTTTTCTAGCAAGACAAGCTTGCTAACCATTACACCATGTCAAGGTGCCCCAAATGATTTTCTAAGCATAGTTTAGATGTTGGACGAAGCTGAAAGTGTAAGAATCAAATTCACTACTCAGTCATAATTGATCTAACAAAACAAAATGTAGAGGTGGCCTAAGCGCATAGGATAGAAGTGGTAAATCAATAATAAAAATTTTAAAAATTCTGTACTTTCAACCATCTCAGTCATTATCAAGAACCGAGTGTTGTCAGAGTAGTAAACAAAATAAAAAAGAGTATCAGGAAGTAACCAACAAAATCTTGTCTAGCACACTGAAAACACAGAAAAAGAACAGCAATTTTGAACAGTTTATACACAATTTTGATCTCAGTGTACATCTTATTTGAAAAAATATATTGAAAAAAATTAAATACACAGACCTTAGGCAAGATCGGCAGTGGCTACCCTGAATAAAATAGATCAGCAGCTACAATCTCCTTCTATGATACAATATGCATGTCATTCGACAAAATTATGAAGGTTACTGCAATTATGCATAAATTGCAAAATATTTGTTTATAGATTTATTACATAACTGTTCAACAAATTAGCCATAAATAATGAAGAGTTACTTTTTATAGCCATTAATCACTTATATTATTACCATCTAAAACTTTTTACATTTATAAAGTAGTCAAGTAATTGTTTTAAGGAACAGTTAATCAAGTGCTGAATAATTTGTTGTGGAACAAAATTGCCAAGATATCGCATTCTTGTATCATGTAACATCCTTATTTTTCGTTTTGATAAGACATGATGTCCATGAAATCATTCCCCCGAGGTTATGGGTTAAATAGTAGGAATTGTATCTGGAAAAAGATCATTGGTATTCTGAAGAAAAAAAAAAGGTATTGTTAATACAATATTAACTCATACAAAAAAAAAAATAAATATATATTCTTACAATCCAATTAAGACTGATTTTAATTTATATAAGTAGTGAAGTCGTCATTCTAAGTAATGTAGTTAAGTGCAGTGTAATATGTTGCACAAGAATGAAACACTATTAGATTTTGTTTATTTACAAGAATAATTTTACATTTACAAGTTTATAAAAATAAGTGACCCAACTCGAATGCAATATTTATTATATACCATATTATAAAGAAATAAATATGAAAAGAAACTTTTTTATTCTTAAATTTAGAAAAAGGTTTGAAGAAGAGAACAAAAAATTTAAATAAATGCATAAGTAATTGAAAATTGCATTTTCCAACAATTTCTTTCATTTACTCTTGCCATATAAATTCACTAAAATTGTTTGAAGGCATCTGGATTTATAATTTTTTTGTTTTCAGAATTGACAACAAAAATATTAAACTTTATTTATTAGTTTGTTTAATACTTTTATTGTCAATTTGTAAATAAAAAAAAAACAGAATGCATAAAGCCAGTTTCATATGTTTGGGTTTTATTAAAATTCTAGAAATAACTTTTTAAAACAATGAAAATTACCAAGTTAATACAGTAATAGCACTAATAACACAAATATTACTGATAATGACTAGAATTGGTTGAAAGTACTAATAAAAAAATAAAATAAATAAAAATAAAAACTTTGAACAGTTCCTTTATATACTTGATGCACACAGGCAAACTGGAAAAATGTAATAACAAAAAAAAAATAAATAGAAACACACCTTATCAGTGGATTTTAATTAAACTTGAATGAATTCTTGCTGTGTGTGCGTGTATATATATATATATATTGTGTGTATTTAGGCAGCATTTTTTCATTAATACATGTTTCATTAAATAATATAGATAAGTGTTGTCTATATATTTTATGTAAGTTTTTTTCATATAGTCTGATAATCTTAATAACATTATCATTAAACAATGAAAGAAAATCACAATATTGATACATACTTTTTTTTTAATCCAATCTAAGCTTTCGGCTTACATAAGCCATTATCAAAGATGACAATTACACAATATATTTATGCAATACACGAACAAGAAATTGATGATAGTATTATTTGTTTACATGGATGATTTCCAAGCAACGATAAACACGTGCATATAAAACGCTGAAAGCGAAAATCGCACAACAGCTCATGACGTCACACATGACCACGCGAGAACGGCTTTCCATACTCAATACTCATCGGATTCACTCTCGCGTGGTCATGTGTGACGTCATGAGCTGTCGTGCGATTTTCGCTTTCAGCGTTTTATATGCACGTGTTTATCGTTGCTTGGAAATCATCCATGTAAACAAATAAGACTATCATCAATTTCTTGTTCGTGTATTGCATAAATATATTGTGTAATTGTCATCTTTGATAATGGCTTATGTAAGCCGAAAGCTCAGATTGGATTAAATAAAAAAAAAGCATGTATCAATATTGTGATTTTCTTTCATTATTTAATGATAATGTTATTAAGATTATCAGACTATATGAAAAAAACTTACATAAAATATATAGACAACACTTATCTATATTATTTAATGAAACATGTATTAATATATATATATATATAAAATCTCCAGGTAAAATGGGAACAAATGGAGTATAATTCCACTGTATGTAACATTTAATTTAAAAGAGGGCTCAATACAAAGTAGAGCTAAATATTATTAATTTTAGGATATTAAAACAAAAACGTTAAAAATATATATATATATCTATCTATCTCTCGCTACACAATTATGTTTCAAAACTACAAATGTGTCTCTTCGGGCAATGGTAGCGATTTTTAACAATCTAAAATATATAATATATATTAGTACAACACCATAATAAAATGAGTATTAAGACAGGGATTTATCATTTAATGATTAAAATTGAATAAAATAAATATAACCTCAATTAGAACCAAATAAAATAAATATGACATGAGGGCCTTTCAACTGACACTTTATCAGAAACCAATCGACAGTATTAAAATGGTTTGTTTTTAAATAGGATCTTAAAATTGGAAAGAAGTTAAGAGGGGGAATTATTATTGTCATTCAGATTGAGCCAATAACTCCAAAAACAGTTCTAATTCGTGTTTGAGCTCTCATTCTGTCTACACAGAGTCAAAAGCTGTGCGTTAATCAAAACAGCTTTTCTACAATATTCAAGGTGGTGTTTTGTCTGTGCAGAACAAAGAACTCTTCTGAATAAGTGTTCCTACAAACATTTGTACTTAACAAGTGTTCACCAATGGCAGACTAGTGTGGCTGTGAACACCCGGATGATATTATTGGTATATATCTATGGATAGGACCAGACATATGTTGAGCAATCCTCACCTCTAGTCACTGAATGGTATTACCTACGTAGTCAGCATTGTTCTGTCGGTCGAAAGGCACCTTACGTTATATTTATTTTATTCGATTTTAATTGTTAAATATTAGATTATTATTCTTATCTTAAAACTTGTTCATGCACTGATAACTTAGGGGTAGAATCGCTGACTGATGCCAAATCGGTCAAGTCTCGATCCTGGCTTGAAGCAATCAGATGTCTAGCCCCACTGATGAGCTGTGATACAGCAAAACAGGCTTGTATGTGGATTATATATATATATTATATATATATATATATATATATATAGTCAAACCTAATGAGCCAGACAAACCCTATTGTTAAATCTAGAATTCAAAGGTTTTTCGACACGAGTATAGTTACCTATATATATATATATATATATATATATATATATATATAAATAATCGAATAGGTAAATATACAAGTAAGCGTTTATATGCAAATACATATATATACCCTATAGTGTAAGAAAAAACAGTGCTCAATGTTAAATAATTTTCAATCTTAAATGTTAATCTGGGCCTAACTTCAAATCCAAAATTAAACTACAATTCATTTAAATATTTTAACAACAATAATAATCCATCTTAATAGAATATCTCATGATAACCAGAAATATTAAACAAATGGTGTCGTTCCTAACACTTGCACCTGAAGATTGCAAAAAACATTGAAACTCTGAGTTGTGGAATCAACATAGGATATATATATAGCAATTTTCCAAGTGTAGCTTAGATGTGGCACAAGGCCGAAAATATGGGGCACCCAGTGAGGATTGAACTCACTACTCAGTCGCAATTGTTCTAGCGAGACAAGCTTGCTAACCATTACACAGCAATGTAGGATATATATATATATATATATATAGGTAGTAATCTGTTGGTATAATACTGGTGAGTCCTATTAACAAAACACAGAATTTGAAATGTGTTAAAACAGACTCACAAAATAGTGCTCCATGTTTATTTTCATTAAACATGGAGCAAAAATCCCACTACAAACTGATCCCATGAACAGTTTGAAAAATCCTGCAAATTTTAAAATTAAAATTTGTAGGTGAAAATGGTCATTAACCAAAGGTATCTTAATTCCAATTGTAAAGAAAAGAGAGTGTGTACATGACAAACAAATTAAACTTTAGTTCATCGAGCCCTATCAATTTGTTCGTCATGTACCCTCAAGCCGGAATTAAATAAGATCCGTTGTATTCTTGTCAATAATGGTTTTCCAACTCGTATTGTGGACCGTACAATGGAACGAAAAATAGACATCTTTAATATGCCCCCTAAATTGGGTCCTGGTCTGTGTGCTATTTATCTTAAATTACCTCGGCTTGGCAGAAAATGCAAACTTTTAAGTGACAGAGTTTCTACTATTGTCTCAGCCACTTTTTTCTTCTGCCAAACTACGTGTTATTTTTGGCACTCGCTCGATTCTACCTTCATTTTCTAAAGACCGTCTACCCTATCACAATAAAAGGTTGCCTATTTATAAATTCAAATGTCAGTGCGATGCTGAATACACTGGACGGACGAGTCTCAGGTTAGAGTCGAGAATAAGCCAACATGTTCCTAGGTATATTAGATTACATTCTTGTGATCATTCTCGTGTGTCGCAACCAGCGCACGAGTCTTCAATTGGACAACACCAATTGGATAATGAGTCATGCTCGTCTCGTTTTTTGACTGACTCATTTTCCATTTTGCATACAGGCAAATCAAAAACACCATTTATTAATTTTGGAAGCTTTATGCTTAAAATTATTCCAGCCTGTATTATGCGAGCAGAAGGAGAATTTTTTAAGATCCTTGAATTTATTCGGAGATATGTGAGCTTGATTTTTTTCCTTTTTAGGCTCCACTGGATCAATTTCTTTCTTTATTTACGGATTTTAATCGTAAATTTATTTGTTTTTTATTTCTTAATTTTCCGTATTTACAACATTCGTAATTTTAAGCGTGTTCCAGTCCTATCTCTTATCAATCCAAATGAATTAAAAGTTGCCAACGATTGGTCCCTGATGATGCGTTGGTCGAAAGGCAGCCTAGGTATGGATATTAAAAAAAAAAAAAAATGAACATAAAATTGTTTATTTAAATCAAAATATATATATATATATATATATATATATAATTAATACAAATATAAAGTTTGTCACTTAGCTTATTAGTGTTACCGTCAGCATCCTGACTCTGGAGTTTCGTAGATGGACCTTCCAGTGATCACTCCATCCACTCGCCAGGGGATGGGTAGACACATAAACCTCACTGTTACTAATAGATTCACATTATAAAGCAACTCTTATACTTTCCAGTGAACAAAAATGAGAAACTATTCTTTTACACACACACACACACACACACACAAAAATGGGTGCTGCTGATAAGTTCTGGATCTGGCTAACATCCCAAAATTCAGTATCTTGAGGGTTAGTCATTAATGTATTGATTTTGGAAGTGGGCTCGGCAAGGAAATTTTCAACACTCTCAAAAGAGAGAGAGTAAAAGAAAACAAGCGCAGAAGGTATAGACTTTTCTCCTTTCCTTCTTTTTCACAACAGCTTTTTACTATTATTTATCTTCTCTTTACAATACCTGACTATCTTGTTATTACCGTTATAACAATGTTGCATATCTGTCTATATTTTTGAGATGAGGTACTGTAATTATTTAAGTTCTTCAGACTGTTGTGCCAATCTTTATTGCCATATTCACAACGTTTCGGCCGTTATCCACTCCGGCCTTCTTAAAGTGATTGGAATTTCGAACCGAACCCTTTATTTCGTCCGCGCCGGTAGAATGTTCTAGTTCCACATGCCATGTCTCACGGATGCCTCAGTTATCTCCCTTTAACTCAACTCTCCAAGTTTTTGTTCACCACTGCAGTAGCCAGGTATTGAACTCACAACTCTTTGGGTCAAGTCACTAAATGCAACCAATGCTTTTATCCACTGGTCCAGGGCATACAACAGCCGAAATGCTGTGAATATGGCAATAAAAATGAGGACAATAATCCAAACAATGTAAATAACAATGTTCCAGTCAATACATAATTATATAATGAGTGGAACACCAATATAACTTTAGCATATATATAATATATATATATATATATATATATATATATATATATATATTGATAATATTAGTGGTCAATATATATATATTGATAATATTAGTGGTCAATATATATATATATATATATATATATATATATATATTGATAATATTAGTGGTCAATATATATATATATATATATATAGATAATATTAGTGGTCAATATATATATATATATATAGATAATATTAGTGGTCAATATATATATATATATATAGATAATATTAGTGGTCAATATATATATATATATATATTGATAATATTAGTGGTCAATATATATATATATATATATTGATAATATTAGTGGTCAATATATATATATATATATATATATATATATATATTGATAATATTATTGGTCAATATATATATATATAAATAAATTCGCAACAGGATAGAATCCAGGTAGAACTCAATGTCCAGGACAGAGTAAGAATATTATATATATATATATATATATATATATATATATATATATATATATATAAATAAAATTGTTTTTGAAAATATATAATCATTGCAACACCGGAATTCCAATGTTTCAAAACTGAAACTTCAATTCAATCATAAAAATTAAACTTAAAATACAAACTTCCATTCCATTATCAGTCAATATTAAAAACGAGTAATATTTTTTAACAAAATAAAAAAAAAATATAGAAGCTGTTTTTACTATAAAATAAAAAAGATGTCAATTGAAACACATGTACCACTAAAAATAATAATTCTAGTAATATAATGTTTATATATATATATATATTATATACACACACACTACGTTGATTGCGCAACTCAGTGTTGTGTCCACACCGGGGTTGATCAGGCAGACGACCGATATCTTCATCTTCCAAAATAGCCTGTTCCCCATTTGAAGTGATTTGGGATTTTATTGTTGATTAATTATATTGCTCTGTAATAATAAATACATTGAGCTCTTTTTTGTGGATCAGTTTTAATATTTTATATTACTAGAATCCACTTGGATTACATACCAATGGATTTGCTACCTTTACTATATATATATATATATATATATATATATATATATAAATATGAATTTACTGAAACACAGTATCTATAAACAAAAAAACCCCAATGTTGTTAGTAACAAGAAGAATTCAGAAACGCTATCATATATTCATTGGTTCAACTGAAAAATGGCTATAGAAGAGACCAAAAGTGCTTGGGACAATAAAAATAATGGACAATTTTTATATTCCTTTGTTCCTACAAAACGGAAAAATGTTAGGATGCTGGAAAAACTTGGTAAAAAGTTAATTCAGTCTTCCTGGTTGATTGGAATCAATGAAAGATGTTTGGAGAAAAAAAAAAAAAAAGAAGGTTGCTGCCTATATATATATATATATATATATATATATATATATTCAGTATATTTTCACAGCAATTGTTCTTCTAGATATCTTATTAAAGCAAAAACAATATATCTGTTAAATTTACTGATCATTTTTTTGAAAATGTGAAGAACAGTCTTTTTACAAATGTGGCTGTTGTAAATGTAAAAAAAAAAAAAAAAAAAGTAGCCGAATTTTTCTATTAGGTCCAAGATTTTTGACTCCCATCAACCACCATCAGGGGAGTGAGAATGTAACGAGAAGCTGATAAATTCATTTTCTATGGCTTATCAACCCTTTGCAGGTTATTTAAAGCCAGAAAATATTTTCAGATTGTAAGAATTTTTTTGGTTTTTAAGATAAGAATGTTTTAGTGCTACAAGTCTTATCAGTGATGACCACATCAGGCAGCTGAAAGTCAAACCCTGAAATTTTGGTCTCAAGTAACAATGTTTTAATATTTAGTATAACATACTTCATTCAGTCAAATGATAGTTTATTCACTAGTACAATATTAATTAGTAAAAGACTAAATGGCAAAAATGGGCATCGAAAGATTGTGGTGCTTCATATCTCAGTATGAGAAGGGCATAGATTTGAAAATTAGCAATAATTAATAATATTGATTGATTGAGTGATTTCGTTTCTGTCACTTATCAACCCATTGCAGTTAAGGTCAGAAAAAATTTGTTAAATTCTAAGAAATTTTTTTTTTTTTTTTTTTAGAGATATTGATTTTAATGATTTAGTGATACAAGTTTTACTAATTAACCCATAGCTGGAGGAGAAGAGGCAAATTCATACCTTTCCCAAGAGTATTTGCTTGTAAGTGAATATAAAGAACTCAACTGGAATTGGAACTTGGTTCTCCAATTAACAATTCCAAGCTTTTATCTATTAAACCATATGCACATCCAAACTTACAGCAACTGATATTCCCAAGCGGTCACCCATCTAGGTACTGAACAGGCTTAATGTTGCTTAACTTCGGTGGTTGTATGGGAACAGGTGTTCCAATGTGATATGGCCATAAGCAGAAAACATTTTTTAGATAAGAATTTTTTAAATTTTTTTAGAGAAAATGATTTAAAAATATAAGTTTTACTAATTAACCCATTGCGGGAGGAGAAGTGATGAATTCATACCAATTTGCATTTGCACACAAGTGAATCCTGGTATTCCCAAGTGGTCACCCATCTGGGTACTGACCAGGCATAACATTGCTGAACTTGTGATGTGGTCGCAAGCAAAATAACAAGAAGGAAAGAAAAGAATCAAATGTATTTTAACCAGACCAGCATTTTAAATTTTGTTATATTTTGTTTGAAAGTTTGCATCCAATTGCATAAAATATATTTACATTTGGGGGGGGGACAAAAAAGAAAAAAAGGAAGATCAATAAGTGTAGCAGACATAAAATGTCTATTCTTTTTACATCATTTTATACATCTTATAAGCAACAAGAGTAACAAAACATTGATAACCGAAGAAAATAAACATCTCTTTCAAATGAGAAAAGATTTAACAGCAATATTAAGTGACGTATTAACCCAACTATAAGATGATATCAACTACCACGTATATTTATTCATTTAGTTTGGCAAAAGTCCCGCATCAGTAGGGAAACTCACAATACTTGCTTGTTAACCATCACACACCCAAGTATTTAATATGCTTTGTCTGGCGCAAGGTCACAAATGTGAATCACACTACACAGTAGTAATGGCTAGATTAAACTCACTAACCATATACTCATGGTAAGATACCAGTGTTTTTCTTTTTAAATTACTAAAAGACAAAATAGTGGGTCTTTGTGGGAGATTAAGGTCTGTATTAGCAACCTGCTCTTTCAGATGAACTCGTTAACCATTGCACCCAGATCAGCCTCCCCAGTAAAAATATGCAGTAGAAACAGAGAAATTAGGGAATAAATTTATAAAAAGAAAAAGAAAAAAGAAAAAAAAAGAAAAGTAAACCTGCTAAAAGAAATTCTTTTGGGTTTACACACACACACAAACACACGCGAAATATATAATAATAATAATTTGTCTTCAATTAAAAGCACCAATGAAAATTCGGTTTTTTGAAATAGCGCCTACATGCAGGACAATGTATATTCACAAGATGTGTTCAAAAAGTATCTATTTTTCCCGCCGAAACTAATGCTGCATGGGTAAAATCTTTTGGGTGCGAGATGAAGCTAGCTTTCTTGCACATGTGTGAAAATATTTTACACTGGTAAGCCACATCAGTTCCCCAGTTATTATGCCTAGAGTACAGACATGTAGTGTGCACTCGTCAGATTTTCATACGTAACCAAACACATCAAGCACAGATATTGCATGATGTTTTGTCAAAACTCAATGCACCCAGAAGATTCAACAGGTCTTTGGTGATGATGCCCTGAGGAAAACTCAGATCAACTGTTTCAAACATTGCCCCACCCGAATGGAAAGAAAGGCGTGCCGGGCAGGTCATCCACAAGCCGAAACAAGGAACCAATTTAAATAGTTTAGCAAATATTTATGGAAAATCATTGTGTAAAATAAGCACAGGATCAATGCGTTCCGTTTTAACAAAAGAGTTGTGCCTGCAGAGTGTCGACAAAATCCACCTGCTCATTCATTCCACCGACATAATCCAAGTTTCCTGGTCAAGAAAAGCAAACCACTTGTTAGAGAGTTTCTCTCTGATGGGCCTCATTATGGCTACTTCCCAATCCAAAAACCATTCTGAAAGGAAAATTATTTGACTTGCAAGAGGAATTTATCAGAAAAGCGAGGGCAGACCACTGTAGCACTCCAGAGAAACCATTCCAGTGGTGGCAGAATGGCTTTATGGGGTGGTGGGGAATATTGGATGCTTTTTGAACACACTACATACAAAGTTCAAACTACTTTCCCCAAATATGGTTTTCACTTCTTCTGGAAATTTGTCATTTTTTATAAAAATATTTTAAACAGAGGGCCAACGATGTGGCTCTAAAGTGGAGGTTTGGTTTACACTTAATGACAAATTGGACCTTCATTTTATGCCCACCTTTATACAGATGTGCTTGTAATTTTTATGTATGGAAGCCTAAAATGAAACAACAACAAAGAACAATTCAGTTAATTTCTTTTTCTTAGAGAAAATAGTAATTTAGGAATGGGATTTTTTTTTTTTTTTTTTATAATACAAATTGATTTTCTAGCTGCAGAAAAAAAGAAAATGCAACATATACCTCTCTCCATTTTAGGCTTCCATACTTTAAAATTTATTAAAAAAAACCCTGCTATTTGTATAAAAACGGACACAAACTAAGGGTCCAGTTTTGCATTATACTTTCATTGTAAACTCATCCCTCAATTAAAAAAGTTCATTTTCCGAAGAAATAAAAATCAGTCATTCAAAAACACAAAAAAGACATATATATATATAAGATACAATATACAAATCTATATATCAAACAAATATTTCTATAGAAAAAACTCTGTAGTGACCCATTTCATCCCTAGAAGGAACTTCTTCTGCCTAATAGTTTTTATCAATGGAGTAAGTTCTTATATATATATATATATATATATATATATATATATGTGTGTGTGTGTGTGTGTGTGTCCAGAAAAGAAAAGTAAAAATCAAATCATCCTTGATAATGGCTAAAAGAATAGCTGATAGTACTTGGACATACTGAACATTCACACAATTTCTACAGAATTTATGTCCCCAAAAACTTCTATATATATATATATATATATATATATATATATATATATATATATATATATATATTATACAAAATAAATACATTAAATATCATTTAATTATAACTACCACACAGACACCACATTGGTTCTTGATAATAGTACACAAAGAAAAACAACAAAATATAAACTATATTTTATCATGGTTTCTCCTGCAAAGAGAGATACAGGTTCAAGTGCTGCTGGAGGATGCATCTTTTTCTTTAATAGATTTTTCAACTTCTCAGGCCAGTTGATGAACAAACATACTGTTTAAGAAACCAAATGGAGTATCTATTCAAATACAGGTATCCACTAAAAATAACATTCAGATTTAAAATCTGCTGGACAAATAAATAAAAAAGTCATTATTTCTTTAGAATATATATATATATATATATATATATATATATATATATATAGTCAATTTTTTTTTGTTTATGATGAACTTTTCTATTTTTCTTAAACATAATTCGTACGATTGACGGTCAGGTATTGGTACGTTCTTGAGTGAATATCCCATGTCTACGCGTTCCATATTAGCTGGTTTAAAACAGTGCTCTATAGGGTGACCTAGAGCTTTATAAATATAGGTAACTATACTCGTGTCGAAAAACCTTCGGATTCTTGATTTAACAATAGTTTGTATCGAGCTCTTTGGTTAGTTGTTTACTCGTATCGGGGTTTTTTCTTTGGGCCTTGAACCTGTATCTGTACGATTATTTTCAATACTTGTTTTTGAAATAGATGACTCATTTTTATATTTTATAAGCAAGTGTGCTTCTTTTTTTTTTTTTTTTAAAAGAAGGCACAATAGAGCCTCGGTGAATTGTGATGCTCTCTTTAGCCTTCGCATTCAAGAAATCTATTCAAAGCTGTAATAATGTTTGAATCAAAATGTCAGATTAAAAATAATTCCATTAATCCATAATAATTCCATTAATTCTGTACAAATATATAGATAAAAAAATATAAAAGTGGACACTGAAGTCAACATCGAGTAGTCTGTTTCATGCTTGAACACAATCTTCAGGCCCCAAAAAGTGGAAATGCACCCCCCCCTGAGCATCCACTTTTACATTTTTATATGTACATGAACTCTCTCTCCAATATTGAGCACTTTTATCCATATGTTTACCATCAAAGATGACATCCTGTTTTGTTTACATAGAAGTTTGCTATGCAACGATAGCTATGGACATAATATTAGACAGATATTAGTTGATAACACAACAATACTCACACATACACACAGTAAAAATAAGATATTAGAGGCCATCAACATTAAATCAAAGCAACCCACATTCAACAAAATTACATTTCAAACCAGTCACAATATATTACAATGCATTTTAACACATGGTTCTGTTGATAACATTTCTTTCCCTCACATGATCATGTACGACGTCATAGAACCGCATTACGAATTTACGACCTGCAGCTGCTATTCCACGATCGTTATTGTCGCATAGCAAACTTCTAAGTAAACAAAACAGGATGTCATCTTTGATGGTAAACATCTCTGTTCTAATGTCCCTATAACCACTCTGATGATGGCTCATGTGAGCTGAAAGCTTAGATCGACGACGACGAATATAATCAAGAAATATCCAAATGTTGGACAGTTTTTGTATTTATTTCCTCTTGAAACTAAAGCCATTATACGATGCTTGGAACGGTTCATGATAAAACAGACATTCGTTGCCTGTTATATTTAACAATATATATAAGTGGACATTGAATTCAACACCCGGAGGTGACAGTGTTTTATGCTAAACGCAATTGTCAGGCTATATGCAACAATCTTTTAAAAAAAAGCATGTGGCATGACAAATGATTGTGTTTAGCATGAAAAAGACTGTCACCTCTGGGTACTGACTTCAATGCCCACTTACATACATTATATATATATATATATACACACACACCATCTATCCTTAATATTGAGCACTTTAACCCATAAATATAGCATACCTTATATATATATATATATATATATATATGTGTATGAAAGGCTCAAACACTAATATTCCATGGTTAGAATTTATTACACTGGAATCGTAATCACGATCCAATTCATCAGACCCACAAATTCAAAAAGAAATCAGAAAATATTGGATATTTTCCAATTTCTTTTTTAATTTCTAGGTCTGAGGAATTGGATCATGATTACGATTCCAATGTAATAAATTCTAACCATGGAATATTAGTCTTTGAGCCTTTTATATTATATTCTTACTCTCTCCTGGATACTATCCTCTTGAAAATTTATATATATATATATATTGACCATTAATATTATCAATATATATATATATATATATATATATATTGACCATTAATATTATCAATATATATATATATATATATATTGACCATTAATATTATCAATATATATATATATATATATATTGACCATTAATATTATCAATATATATATATATATATATATTGACCATTAATATTATCAATATATATATATATATATATATTGACCATTAATATTATCAATATATATATATATATATATATATATATATATGTGATAGGTGTGTGTGGTAGAGATATTTAAAAATAACAGAAACCTAAATGAAATCTCGACTGTTTAAAGTTCAGTCACTTCAAAATTTCTCTATGCAAAAATCTAAGCGGCATCTGTTACATTTCTCAGCCTCCTACAAACCTGGCTCCATCAATGAAAGCATTATTAGTCTGAAGAAGTTCCTTCTTGAGTTGAAACATGTTAGTTAGGAGGAGCAACCCCTACTCCCAACCCCGTACATACATATAAATATTTTCCTATAAAAGTCTACTACTTCACTAAACCGAATCTTAACCGCAGCGCTAATATCATGAGTTGTTGCGGGGAGTGTCCGTCATGGCTGAAAACTTCAGGAAAACAATGTCCACATAGCAATGCTGACATTGGCCAGCAGAATGACTGTCCCGTAAATTAAAATGACCGAATATATTAAGTTTCGGATCTCTGCATCTGCTATAAAGGGACGCAAAGACATTTCGATGAAGGCACGGCAAATCCACTGGCCATCTAAGGCATAGCAAGGCACAACGTTGATGATAGCCAATGCTCCAGACAATGAAATCAAATATCTGAAGGAGAGAAAGGTTAAGGGAAAATGGTTTGATTTGCAGAATACAAAATTAAAGTTGTCTTGAAATCCATTTAACTTCAATGCAGCAATTCCTATTTTTAATTTGGTCAAAACACTGCACAGATATATGAATCCCCTAACCAAAACACAGCACCTGGCAACCACCAAAACAGATATGAGTCTGGTCCATAACCCTCAACAAATATTACCTGAAAGAAAAGAAAAAAAAGAAAAAAGAGAAAAAAAGAGAAAAAAAGAGAAAAAAGAGAAAAAAAAGAGAAAAAAGAGAAAGAAAAAAAAAGAGAAAAAAGAAAAAAAAAAGAGAAAAAAGAAAAAAAAAAAGAGAAAAAAGAAAAAAAAAAAGAGAAAAAAGAAAAAAAAAAAGAGAAAAAAGAAAAAAAAAGAGAAAAAAGAAAAAAAAAGAGAAAAAAGAAAAAAAAAGAGAAAAAAAAAGAAAAAAAAAGAGAAAAAAAAAGAGAAAAAAGAAAAAAAAAAAAGAAAAAAGAAAAAAAAAGAGAAAAAAGAAAAAAAAGAGAAAAAAGAGAAAAGAGAAAAAGAGAAAAGAGAAAAAGAGAAAAGAGAAAAAGAGAAAAAGAGAAAAGAGAAAAAGAGAAAAGAGAAAAAGAGAAAAGAGAAAAAGAGAAAAGAGAAAAAGAGAAAAGAGAAAGAGAAAAGAGAAAAAGAGAAAAGAGAAAAAGAGAAAAGAGAAAAAGAGAAAAGAGAAAAAGAGAAAAGAGAAAAAGAGAAAAGGAAAAAGAGAAAAAGAAAAAGAGAAAAGGAAAAAGAGAAAAGGAAAAAGAGAAAAGGAAAAAGAGAAAAGGAAAAAGAGAAAAGGAAAAAGAGAAAAGGAAAAAGAGAAAAGGAAAAAGAGAAAAGGAAAAAGAGAAAAGGAAAAAGAGAAAAGGAAAAAGAGAAAAGGAAAAAGAGAAAAGGAAAAAGAGAAAAGGAAAAAGAGAAAAGGAAAAAGAGAAAAGGAAAAAGAGAAAAGGAAAAAGAGAAGAGAAAAAGAGAAAAGAAAAAGAGAAAAGAAAAGAAAGGAAAAAAGAAAAAAGAGAGAAAAGAAGGAAGAGAAAGAGAGAAAAGAGAGAAAAGAAAAAAGAAAAAGAGAGAAAAGAAAAAGAGAGAAAAGAAAAAGAGAAAAGAAAAAAGAGGAAAGAAGAAAAAATAAAAGAAGAAAAAAATAAAAGAAGAAAAAAATAAAAGAAGAAAAAAATAAAAGAAGAAAAAAATAAAAGAAGAAAAAAATAAAAGAAGAAAAAAATAAAAGAAGAAAAAAATAAAAGAAGAAAAAAATAAAAGAAGAAAAAAATAAAAGAAGAAAAAAATAAAAGAAGAAAAAAATAAAAGAAGAAAAAAATAAAAGAAGAAAAAAATAAAAGAAGAAAAAAATAAAAGAAGAAAAAAATAAAAGAAGAAAAAAATAAAAGAAGAAAAAAATAAAAGAAGAAAAAAATAAAAGAAGAAAAAAATAAAAGAAGAAAAAAATAAAAGAAGAAAAAAATAAAAGAAGAAAAAATAAAAGAAGAAAAAAATAAAAGAAGAAAAAAATAAAAGAAGAAAAAAATAAAAGAAGAAAAAAATAAAAGAAGAAAAAAATAAAAGAAGAAAAAAATAAAAGAAGAAAAAAATAAAAGAAGAAAAAATAAAAGAAGAAAAAATAAAAGAAGAAAAAATAAAAGAAAAAAAAAGAAAAGAAGAAAAAAATAAAAGAAGAAAAAAATAAAAGAAGAAAAAAATAAAAGAAGAAAAAAATAAAATAAAAATAAAAAGGGTTCTCATAATCTTTACTTGACATTATCTGAACCATTATCAGACAGCTGTTTATCAGTCAATATTACTTGTCACCTACCTTTGGTATTTTTACATCATAAAGTCAGTTTATGAACCTGTAACAAACTTTTATTTTGGTATGCTTTTGAATATTTACTAGAAATGTGGGCTTGTGAAATTGGGCGATGACACAAAAAAAAAGGTTGGGAACTTTCTGTCCTCTAACCAATTACTACCTAGACCCCTGTCCATAAACAACCACTAATCAGGCCCTTGATCCTGATTAAACACTAGCTTTAAAATTTTACTTTTGTAACAAGGCGACTACCTTGTTTAAAGTTTTATTGATGCATGAAAGTTGCAAAAGGTGTCAGTGAAATGGTTACACTAACAGATTAAGAAAAATGCTCATTAAAGAAGCAATGCAAGCTTAAAATAAAGAACAGTTCAAAAATATGAATTAGAATCATAAGATGAAAATGAGAGAGGGCATCAGAATAGTCTGAAACCAAGCCTACAAGTTTACTTCACTAGAAGTGTACTTTTGGGTAACCTCAAACATTTATCAGAATGCAATGTGTCAATGGAGCTATGGTGTGAGGTGTGAAGGGAGTTGGAGTTAAGGGGTGATTTGATTCCTCTGACCACTTTATGAAAGAAAAGGAGGGAAGCTGGACAACTCCAAATTTGGAAAACACTTGAGAAAATGCATTTTTATATATGGAAATTTAGAAAAGGGTGATGCTTTAGGTAGAAGTTAACTGAACACAGACCCTAGTTAAACCCACCCCTGCAGGACTCCATACAAGACAGAGGTGTGGACAACTTAGAGAGTCCCTGCACTTCTGCTACTGGAAAACACATTGCTGAGACTTCCTGACTAAAACCTTGTGCTGGTCCTGAAGACCAGAACTTAGAAATTTAAATTACTACTAAAACATGCTGAAGGTGATCCCAGTGGCATTTGATTATAACAAGTGGGAAGGGTTAAAACTGCTTTATACAACAAATCATTGTTACATTTTTTAACCAGAGTTAATTCTTTATTCGAAAGAATTTTTGTTTTTTGTGTAGCTCCAGCGGTAAAACAAGCTTCACCTCAGTTTGCTTCATCAGCGATCTTTTCACTCTCTGAGATTGAAACACAACATGGCAGAGGAGCGAGTGGTCATGAACAAACGCCAGCTCGATCAAGTGGAACTGTACATACCATCATGATACCAGCACTAACAAGTGAAGAGTCAGCTAAATGATAACCATGATGGTCTGAAGGAACTTGAAGACTAACGAGTGGGATTACATATTTGGTTACCGCTGTCTAGAGCTGACAGTGGCACTAAACAATCACTTTTAGGCAACAGCAGTAGAGCAGAGCCATCCACATGAGTGATACAGAGGGTGGAGGAGAAGAAGATGTAGCCAAGAGTTGCAGTCAAAGTTGATAGAAGAGTGTGGAAGCCAGCCATCAGTAGCAGCAGCCAGCCTTTTGGAACTGAAATGCCCGAAGCAATGTAAAGATATAATAGTTGTGAGAACTCCCTTAAAATGATTATTGTCATAGCCGAAGAACACACACATCCATGTTGTAAATGCTTTCACACCAAAAGACTGACAAATTTTAATGCTTTGATGTTCTTTTTGTTAACTCTTTTCTATTTGCCAAAAAGTAAAATTCCTTTAAACAGACTCTGGCTTTGGTCATTATTTCCAACAAGTGAATTTACCCTGTTTGATTCCCAAATGAAGCAGCTAACAGCAACTACAGCTTAACAAGATTCATCTGGTGTAAAGAATAATGGTGTCTGAATAATGTAAATAATGTAAGTGCCAAATCCACTAGATGTTACGATTTTAAATTGGTGTAGCAACAAGAGAGTAACAGAGAATGTCAACGGCAGAGAATGAACATCTCACACCAATATTAAAAATTAATTTACTACCTCACATTTTTTTTACTCCTGAGAGGAGTTTTCATATCTATCACTTTTTTTTTTTTAAACCAGCTTTGACCTAGAATGAGGCTTTCAAATTAGAGGTAAATGATGTCACAGTTGTAGTGAAAGTACTTGACAATCGTCGTCTTTTTAGAGGGCACTCCATTTTATTATGCAACATGTTCAATCTTGTCTTCTCCACAAAGGCAAAATTTGTTGCTTTTCTGTGTTTTATCACTATTTGTTTGACTATTAGTGTAAGTCCCCTCACCCCAAGTCAGAAATTCAATTCAAAAGGATACTTGCAAAAAGTTTCGATTACGTATGGTAAGCTGACAGGGACCATTGAACTGTTTGGGACATAATTACTGACAGCAACTGAAAAACAAAACAAAAATGAAAGAATATGGGAACCATTAATAGAGAAAAGCAATAAATAACAGAAAAAATTGCAATATAAGCTCTGGTAAAAATAGCTTTAATAATAACAGAAAAAATTGCAATATAAGCTCTGGTAAAAAATGCATGAATAATAACAGAAAAAATTGCAATATAAGCTCTGGTAAAAACTGCATTAATAACAGAAAAAATTGCAATATAAGCTCTGGTAAAAAATTGCAATATAAGCTCTGGTAAAAAATGCAATAATAACAGAAAAAATTGCAATATAAGCTCTGGTAAAAATCGGTAGTGAGACATTAGGTTTATAAGTCCAAAACATTCATACACAGATATCCTCAAGTAATAAGTGGATAAGACCCTGTTAGATCCAGTGACTAGACCTAAAAAGTTGAGATCAATACCAGGCTATATTAGTGGTGAACCACCAAACTTGGAGAGTTGAGTTAAAGGGAAATAACTGAGGCATCCAGAAGAGGCATGGCACATGGAACTAGAACAATCTACCCCAGTGGGTGAAATAAAGGGTTCAGTTTGAAATTCTAATCACCTGAAGGCTGCATGACAAGTGAAAAATCCAAGAGCAACTTAAGGAAGAAGTGAACCTACCCGAATAATGTAAATCAAGAGGATCTCCAAGAAATAACAAGGGTGGTTTTCGACCGTGAAGAATTCTTAAAAGTCTTGTTTTATTGTCCAACGCTGGGTAGACACAGGTTGTTTCGACTTTTGGTGTGTAGCAGTCACTTCTAAATTTGCATGATGGTCTGTCGGTTGTTGTTCTTGCAGGGAGACAGGCAAATTTCTGAAATTAAAACAAAAAATATTTCTTAAAATTTATTTACTAGCATAGGGTAGTATTAAAATATTTACTAGCCTTGGTAATATTAAAATTGCATTTTATTTTTTTAAAATGTCAAATTTTAAACTAAGTACACATATATAGGGTGGCTGAAAAGTTTGCAACCTAAGGTTTGGTTCCAGAAATACAAATTTTGGAAAGTGGGTCAGGTAAAGGAATTTTCAGCACCTCCTCATTATATATATATATATATATATATATATATATATATTGATGCATGTTTCATTAAATAATATAGACAAGTTTTGTCTATTTTAAGTAAATTCCTTTCATATTGTCTGATAAGCTTAATAACATTATCATTGAAAGATGAAAGAAAATCACAATATTGATACATGTTTTTTTTAATCCTATCTAAGCTTTTGGCTTACATAAGCCATTATCAAAGATGACAATTACATTACAATATATTAAACAATGCACGTACATAGCAATAATGATAGTCTGTTTTTGTTGCATGAAAGATTTCCAAGCAACAACAAACGCGTGTATACGAGATGCGGAAGCAAAAATCAGACAATATGAAAGGAATTTACTTAAAATAAATAGACAAAACTTGTCTATGTTATTTAATGAAACATGCATCAATGAAAAAATGCTGCCTAAATACACAATATATATATATATATATATATATATATATATATATATATATATATATATATATATGACACTTTCATTAATTCCTGACCACTGAAAATCCCTTTCTTAATCATTAGCAATGCATTTCTATAGAAAATTTTATTATCCATAGAATAACACTATTCTGCAATCAATTTTTGCATTAATTCCTGACCACTAACAATCCCTTTTCTTTCTCATTTGTAATTCATTTCTATACTAAAGGTTTATCTACTATACATATAAAGCCTTATTCCATCAGTAATGCTTGCATTAATTCCTGACCACTGACAATACTCTTTTTTAACAATGAGAAGGGGGTACTGAAAACTTCTTGGGCAGAGCAAGAAGCGTTTATAAAAAGATTTGATGCTTGGTCATTCGAGCAGATTTTAGAAAGTGTATTGGGCTGAGAACTTTTCAGTTTTCTCTTGTGTTTATATAAACATGCATATTTAATAACCCTGTATTAATTCCTGACCACTGACAATCCCTTATTTTCAAAGCACAGTATACAGAATAGGTTCTGAAAGTAACTGAAATTTTGTATTTAGAAAGAATCCTCAAAGATATGTGTGTGTGTGTGTGTGTGTGTGTGTGTGTGTGTGTGTATATATCTTACACAGATTAAAAAATCCTATCCATCCACAAGGTTTGAATAAGACCAATGTACTTAGCGTTGGTTGAAATAGATCTATCCCCCCCACATGAGGTCATTTTGTTTGTTTTTGGTGCGTAATTTAGAGGCTATGTTATGATAAATATATTGAGAGCTCTTTGTGGATCAGCTTTAATATTTGATATAATTAGGATCCACCTGGATTATATACCAACAGTGTGCTCTCTCTCTCTCTCCCCCTCTCTCTCTCTCTCTATATATATATATATATATATTTTAAGACATTTTTATGCTTATACATTCTTTTATGTCTTTAAATAATTGTCGGATTTGTCCATTTCATAATGTCTGACGTCATTTGTTTACATTTGATACGCCATGAGCAGTTATGAATGTACGGGAGAGATTCATGGAAGATTGTAGTTTACAAGCAGTAAAATCGACTTTGCTAACCGAATGCTCCTCTGTGGCTGGCTATATGATGGTTCCGTATAGGATACAGGTTCGATTCCTGTCGGAGGACGAAAATTTTCTATGAAAATTTCTCGGACATTCAGGATGGTAAATGTTGTTTAACACTGTTTATTATAAACAGAGCATTTACTTAAATTAAATATTTGTATCTATAAAAAGAATGTATAAACATAAAAATGTCTTAAAATAATTGTCGAATTTTGTCCATTTCATAATACATTATATATATATATATATATATATATATATATATTTTTGAATTGGACATAGTCCAACAATTTATTTAAAGACATTTATATATATTATGTTTAACGTTCTTTTTATAGATACAAGTATTTAAGCAAATGCTCTGTTTTATAATAAACAGTATTAAATAACATTTACCGGCCTGAATGAAAATTTCTCGGACATTCAGGCCGGTAAATGTTATTTAATACTGTTTATTATAAAACAGAGCATTTGCTTAAATACTTGTATCCATAAAAAGAACGTTAAACATAATATATATAAATGTCTTTAAATATATATATATATATATATATATATGAGACAGAGAGATAACCCCTACTGTATAGAATTCTGTATCAACAGAATCTTTATCTATAAATACTGCTTCTGATTTTATTTTTAAATGTGTTTTGGGCATAGAATCTAAGCTGATTTTATTTAGATTCTTTTTCTCTGTTTCCGTCATTTTTGTTATTAAATATCCCACATTGTTATCCTAGAAGGTCTGCCAAAAATGGTGAAACATTGTAAGAACCTGGACGCATATTTATCTTGTAATTAAAGCACTTTCTATACATTTTTGTCTTAGTAAATTGTTTTCTCTTAATTAGAGTAGCATTTTTTTTTTTTTTTTTTTTTTAAAAAAAAAATCAAAATTGTGGTTGGTCTCATTACCGTGAGCAACTAATTCATTTAATGTGTTGTTTTGTAAAAGATCCCTTTTGTGTTCATATAATTTATTTAAATTCCTTGTGGCAATTATTACAGGTAATAGAGTTAAATTCATCCAAGTTTTAGCTTATTATTTTACCTTTTATTGTTTTTGATGTAGTTGTGGCAAATTTTATGTGAAGTTTAGATTCTTTAAATCCTTTTCAATTGTATTTGCAATATAGTTAGTATTTTGATTTGTTGGTGTTGTCAGGAAAAACAGCTTTTCTATTTTGAAATATTTCATCGCCTTCTGTTTCCCATTGATCATGAAGCAGTTTAGTGTAGGAGCTCGGAATTCTTTTCAACTTTTTTTGTCTTAGTAAAAATTATAAATGAAACAATTAATGGAGTCTTCTTGTTATCATTATAATGCTGTGTTAGTCTACATTGAGCTCTCCCTGGATTTATATCCTCCTCACAATTATCCCTTCCATTCAAAAACTGGTAAAACATATTAATATATATATATATATATATATATATACACACACACACACACACAAAATATATATGCTGGACTCCACCCCACCACCACATTCAATATATGAGGGTCAAGCAACTCACAGGCAAACACCTGCACATATGACTTAATTATAGTGTGAAGGTTTTGTGCAGCACCAACCATACTTTGTGAAGAGTCAAGTACAGATACCTGGGGTACCATGTGCCACAAGGTCACTAAACGACCTTCCACATGTTTTGAATATATATATATATATATGATGCACTGCTCTTCATTAACGTGTTGGCTGCTGGCGTTTGTTTACATTTATATACAATATACATTAGAATTTCCCATCCTCTCTACCATGCACTGATAGCTTCGGGGTAGGCCAAAATCTGTAGGGTTTTGATCCCAGCTTGAAGCAACTGGGTGTCTAGCCACACTGATGAACTGTTATACAGTGAACAAGGCCTTTATGTGGATGACTATATTAAAATAAGTGTGTGTGTGTGTGTGTGTGTATATATATATATATATATATATGCTGGACTTTCCCATCATTTATCAACATATGAGGGTCAAGCAACTCAGTTCCTAGGAACTGACAGCTAGACACCAGCACATGTGATTTGATTATAGTGGTGAAGGCTTTTGTACAGAACCAACCACACTTTTTGGAAGAGCCAAATACAGAGTCCTGCTGCACCAGGTGCCACAAGGTCCCCCAACTCACTCACCATAGGTTTTGAATTCAGAGTTACCTTCTCCTCAACTGGTCGCCAGCCAAGGCTATAAAACCCAGTCTGTCCTGTTATTTACCCATAGCTGGGAGGAAGAGAAGAGCATTCATACTTTTCCCCAAGGGTACTGGGCATGTAAGTGAATGTAATGGATTTGACTGGAATTTGAAATCGGCTCTCAGATTTCTCAATCCAAGGTGCTATCCACTACTCCACCATGCCTATATATATATCTCACACATATAAATATTCTTGTGATTTTTTTTTTTTGCTTACTGTTTCTGGGAAACTCCTTACGTGGTACATGAAACACAAATGTGTGTTACTCGTTTTGTTACAGCAATCAATAACTTGTGACGGCCGTGAAAGTCTTCGAGTGCTATCTGCAAAGAAAGAAAATAAAAACTTCAAAATTGCCCAAGTTGGAGAAGAAAAAAGTTTTCAAGACCTGATTTTTTTGAAAAACATCACCCCCCCATCTCTCACACACACACACACACACACACACAGACAAAAGCATGAAAAAAAAGGGCAGAAAGGAAAATGGTAAAAATATATTTAACAACAAATTTGGAATTTGTTCCTCACTAGGTGCCCCACATCAGCTGTTTTAGTTCAATCATAATCAGTCCCACGACCAGGAGTTTATGACTGTACAGCTGAGCACCTGAGCAATTCTCTCCAAATACCTGGGTTGAAAGCCAGAGAGATAATTATTCATGTGTAGCAGGTCTTGGGCAAGTAGAGCTGGCAGAGTCCATTCCTCTCCAGGTGAAACCCCTACCAGAGTGCCCTGTAACTTCAAGGCTCACCTTGGTCATGGACACATGGCTGTTGAATCCTGGTCATCGACTTCAGTCTAAAACAGTGGTTGGCAACCTTTTGCTATGTGCCAACTTAAGGTTTTAAAATCATTCAGTGTGCCAAGAGCATACATATTTTTATACAAGTCAAAGTCAATATACCTGTTCTACAATATATTTTATATAGTGATATATAGTTGTAGTTGTAAATAAAATTTAAAAAAAACCCCAAAAAACTGTCAACTTATAGTAGCAACAAACGTCTGCAACAGATTTCTTCTGTTTCTCGACCACAACACTTGTAGCCAAATCACAGTTCAAACGATAGTCCGTCGTAACAGTCCAAAAGGCAACATAGAAACGACAGTGGGGTCACACATCCAACCTTTACTTCTCACCACCAAAAACGTGTGTTCGTCCACCAAGCTCAGAAAATCTAATGCCGCATAAGCGAAAAAACAACGGCTTTTGTTCACCGAGAGATCTTTCTGATTGGTCACGCCATTCAGAGGAGGGAAGAACATTAGCACAGATTCTGGTCCTTAAAGTAGTTTTTACTAAATACTTTTTGGTAATTTTTCTTCGGCAGGTCGCACACAAAACACAAATTCTTTTTCGAGGTAGCTGATTATCTCTTTCACTACAATAGCATATATACTTTAGTATATATTAAAATTGAAAAGCTAAATATCTTTGCGTTGTAGTAGTTTTTGGTTTGGACTTCATGATGTCATTTGAGGCTGCATGCCATTGGAAACTGCTGGGTGTGCCACATATGTCACGCATGCCGTAGATTGCCAACCCCTGGTCTAAATAAACCCTTTGTCATCCCCACACTGGCTGCATCCATAGCTATGGAGCTAGGTCTATTCCATTATGTTAAATGGCCATTGACCCTAGGTTCATCCACTCTTTGACAGGTCTTGTTTTTAATCCAGGGTGATGTCTAGCCACCACCCTCATGAGAAAAGCCCGAGAAAGCATTAGTCTCAGCTTTTTACACTTCTTGTCGGTTACAATCCATAAATAAATCCGCATCCATAGAAACAAAGTTTTCTTTCCATTTACGTTCGTTTGTAGTCTGAGTAGTTGCAACTTTTTTAATCGGTATCACCCCATGAAAGGCAATAAAGCCACTAAGACATAAAGAGTTACACGGTGTGGAAAAATTAGGAACAGAAACATTAATAATGAACGGGAAGAAGCAAGAGTAATCAGGAGGAGAGTAGATAGCGATTGACATTGCATTTAAATTTTTGCTGATTAATGTTAGCTGGAAAGCATGGAGCAAGAAGGGAGTTCCACAAGTGATAACTAGAAAAAAGAAACTTATCATAGAACTTACGGCTGTGACTCGACTATAAATTGATGAGATTGCGACACCCGTCTAGTACTGTGCTTAAATTAAAAAAATTCTAGGTACCATAGCGATGTGTGCCGATAAACTAATGTTACATTATGTTAGATGGCTGTTGACCCTATGTTCAGTCAGTCTTTGACAGGTCTTGTTTTTAATCCAGGTTGATCTCTAGCCACCCTCCTCGTGAGAAAAGCCTGGGAAAGCATTGAATAGCCTCAGCTTTTTACACTTCTTCTTGTCGGTTACAATCCATAAATAAATCGGCATCCATAGAAACAAAGTTTTCTTTCCATTTATTCTTCGTTTGCAGTCTGAGTAGTTACGCTTTTAATGGTATCACCCCATGAAAGGCAATAAAGCCACAAAGAGTTACACAGTGTGTAAGAATTAAGAACAGAAACATTAATAATGAGCGGGAAGAGAAAAGAGTAATCAAGAGGACAGTAGATAGCAATTGCCATTGCATGTCAATTTTTGCAGATTATAGTTGGCCAGAAAGCACGGAGCTGGAAGGGAGCTCCACATGCGAGAAGTATGAGAAAAAATGTAGCATAGAACTTAGGGCTATATCTAGCCAGCTCAGTGTAGACCAATGAGATCTTGACACCAGAAAAGCTCATTTGAACAATCACCATGAAAGTATTTATAGAAAAGAGGAAACCTTATGGCAGTGGGAAAGTGATTGAAGCTGAGCTGCCAGATCAACACATATAATATTGTAGTATATTGCTGCTGGGTTCAAATAAGGTGATGAACACTTATATATAAAAATATATATCTTTATTGTTTGAGTTGCAGCGAATGGGTAGAGCAAGGGAGAATCAAAGAGGTTAGGATTGCGTACACAGGAATTGACAGAGACAAATCTTTGGTGAATCTCTAGCCAGCCTCTCTGTTCTGATCAAGAATCAGACTGGTTTTATAATATTTGGACACCTACACAACTCTTCTGGCACATGCCCATGCAAGTATGCACTTTCTTCTGCCAGGGACTCATGTGCACCCTGTTCATTTAAGCCAATGGATGTATTTCCTGTTTATTCTATCAACTGTTTCGATTTCCATAGACACACTGAGGCAGCAGAAGTAAGGCCAAAGGTCTTTCCTCAACCGATATCCAATAATATTGCTGATTCTTCTTTGGATTTTTTCAAAGAGCTCAAGGTAAATAGAGGCACCAAACCGTATGTGGCAGCAATATTCTAAGCAGGGATGAATGGTAGAATCAACACTTTAATCCACTATTGTCCTACAATAGACTGAATATAGTGTCTTCATCTTTGCTGTTATCACAACGTTTTGGTTGTTGTACTCTCTGGCATTCATCAGGTATATGTTGATCTGGATAACCTCCAAGAAAATCCAAACTGAACCCTTTATTTAATTTACAGAGTTAGACTGTTCTCATTTCACTGCCATGCTTAGTTCTTATTTTTAGTACTGCTCATTTATTGCTCATCCCGTTTCCATTGAGAAAGTACATATTGCCTGGCTCAGGAATTGAAGGCGTAATTACTAGAGTTATCAAATTCACAAACCAACATTGGCTAGGGTCCGGTGAAAAGCTGGAGGGCACACTGGCTGAAATGTGAAATTCAGACAAAAATAAAAAACAATACTTCTGCTATTGATAGTTCAAATAAAAAAACAGATTGGTAATCAGTGTTTAATGTAATGATGAGGTGTAAGTAGAATTTGGTATTCTGAAATGCTTTCAATCTCAAAGCTTAGTAGCTAAAGTCTCTAAACATTCATCATTCATTAAGCTTCGTCAAGGGAGATCGGCAACAGGTAAAGAAGAGTCAAAACGAGACAGCTAAAGGGGAGTCAAAACGAGACAGCTAAAGGGGAGTCAAAACGAGACAGCTAAAGGGGAGTCAAAACGAGACAGCTAAAGGGGAGTCAAAACGAGACAGCTAAAGGGGAGTCAAAACGAGACAGCTAAAGGGGAGTCAAAACGAGACAGCTAAAGGGGAGTCAAAACGAGACAGCTAAAGGGGAGTCAAAACGAGACAGCTAAAGGGGAGTCAAAACGAGACAGCTAAAGGGGAGTCAAAACGAGATCAAGAACAGCTAAAGATGAGTCAAAACGTTATCAAGAACAGCTAAAGATGAGTCAAAACGTGATCAAGAACAGCTAAAGATGAGTCAAAACGTGATCAAGAACAGCTAAAGATGAGTCAAAACGTGATCAAGAACAGCTAAAGATGAGTCAAAACGTGATCAAGAACAGCTAAAGGGGAGTCAAAACGTGATCAAGAGCAGCTAAAGATGAGTCAAAATGAGATGAAGAGCAGCTAAAGAAATAAGATGAGTCAAAATGAACAATAAACAATTCTTTAAAAAGGCTTACTTTTTTTGTAGTAGGGAGATGTGGTGTCCAATTCTCTGATGATGTCAAGAGACATACAGTGGCCAAGCGTGTTCTCCCTCATACTGACCCCAATACAATTGTACCAATCATCAACACTGGTCACTCTGCAGCCACTGATACTTGTGACAGGGTCGCCGATGGCAAGACCTCGGGGACCAGAAACGGCTGAATTCTGTAACACAAAGATTAGAAAACAGAAAAACTTCTTAAACTTCTAAAACTGAAGAGGTGAAAAGTTTCAATTAATTTTTTGATCCGTAGAGAGCACTGTATCAGTGCTGTCTTTTGACTATCTGAGTAAACAATTGCCACATAAACTAAGAAAAATGTTTATAATGAATGTGAAATACTAGTTAAAAATAATAGACAATTTATCCATCACAACATATATATATATATAAATTTTTTTTTTTTTTTAACAATATGATTCCATCGTGACATTGAAATTACTAAGTTTTAAAACTGGTCAGCAGTATTTAAGTTTAATTCCTACATTAAACCTTAACCAGTGGGTGGCAGTTTCATTCTCAAGCCTGGTTTTGGAATAACAATGGTTTGGTTTGTTTTACGGCATATCAACCTCAATGGGTTATTTAATGCTGACAATTTTTTTTTTCCTGGTAATATTTCGTTTTGTCAAAAAATTTTGTTAAAATATTGTAAAAACGTATTGTTGGTAACAATTTTTTTTCAAATAATAGTAATAGCTTTTTTTCTTCAAAAATTTATTTCTGGTAATAATTTTTTATGAAGTATTTCTGGTATTAAAACCTATTTTTACACTTTCACAATGTTTTCTTTACCTCAGTTTCGAGGTTAACTATTTGCCCATAGTTGGGACCCAAACAGGTTCTACCTTGCTGTTAGACATAGTTTATTGTCTTACCCAGGACATGGCTGTAGTTTATTGTCATACCCAGGATGGGAATAACAATGGTACAGAATGTTTTACACCATACCTCCATTAAAAACTATAAATGAGTAAAACATTCCGTACCATTGTTATTCCTATTCTGGGTAAGACAATAAACTATGTCTAACAGCAAGGTCTCTGATCAGGAGGTTTTGAGGAGCGTGGGCCTGGGGTGGTAGAACCTGTTTGGGTCCTAACTATGGGCAAATAGTTAACCTCAAAACTGAGGTAAAAAAACATTGTGAAAGTGTAAAAATACACACACACATATATATATATATATATATATATATATATACAAAAATACCAATAATTTATTATAGTAATTATTCCCCCACCCCCCATGTAAAATTAATGAAAAATTTAATTAAAAAAAAAAAAAAAAAAAGAAAAAAGGATTACCTTTTTAAATTGAGCTTTAGCAGCTGGAGACCAGCTCAATGTTCAACTGTTCAAGTTAACCTTCTGATAATTAGATTGGCACCATATGAAGTTGACTGTAAAGGTTTTGATTAATGGAGTCACTTGTTTGAAGATCGACAGAAGTGGAAATGACAACAGATTTTTTCATTGATTTCAGTGTCACGTGACTTTTAGAAGATTAATAAGTAGAATTCAAGCTCTAGCCTAAGCTGTTGCAATCATATCACACTAACGACCTTGGAAAAAAGAATGAATCCTTTTCTTCTCGCTACCATGTAAAGGTTAAATAGCAAGGTAGACTTTGTTCTCTAACCTTGGATAGCAGCCAGTCTACAAAGGCAACTCTGAACTGAAAAGCAACAACAAAAAAAAGCCCATTGTTTCCCATGAAACTAACAATTCCCAGATGAGAAAAGAAAACCTGTGGCAAAAGCCGTGATTGTCTGTCCTGAAAAGAAACAGCTTTTTTTTTTTATTATCCTAGAACAAGTTGATACTAAAAGCCCAACTTCTGAAGAGGTCAAATGCTGTACAATAAAATAGTGAGTAATGTTGAACACATTCGAATTAATTTAGTATACCTGATGAATACGTACAATAAGCAGAATAAAGTCTATAGATAATTGCAGTTTATTTGTATAAGAAGAAGATCAGGGCTGAAGTGAATAGAGAAAGACCATAAAATTGTGAGCAAACTTTATTATCCAAATAAAATATTCAGTAAAAACTTAAAATAATGGCTTAAAGCCAAGCTAAATGCCTGCACAGACCCAATAATATATATCCATGTCTCGGCACGCAATTGAGATCTTCATTTTTTTATTATTTGTATTATTGTTATTAAAGTCAAACCTTCAAGTTGGAATTTTGATGTGCAGAGGGATGGGCTTCCCCAGGTTTACTTACTTAAGACATTCTATGTAAGAATGAATACCTCTCTTGCTTTCAACCGAGATATGTGGGGGGAATTGATCAGGTGCCCAGCAAACCTACAGCTACACCTGGTCACTGGACAAATAATGAGACCTTATGGCTGTTGTCAAAATCTCATTTTGCAGGAACTTTGTTTATACAGAGTGTGGCAGAAATACCCTTCCAGAAATACCTCCCACATAATGGGAAAATATTAGTGTCTTCATCATGCCTAATATCTTACCATTCATTGTGTGTCTGTGTGTGGGGGGGATGTTTGCTAAACTTTGAATATAAGATAATTGTTCAAGTCAAAGTATGATAATTTTCAATGTCTTATCTATTCTTCTTTATTTCCCTTTTATATACTTTATGTCAGGTCACTCTAGGAGTGTTACTGATACTGTGTAACACAGCTGCATGGTCAGGTCTTTAATGACTAAACTGGTTCCCCAACCAGGCTTTTCTAATGTGGAGGATGGCTAGAAAACTAATAGGATTAAAAACAAAACCTGTCAAAAGGTCAGATGAACCTACTTGTAGGGTCAACAGCCAGCTAACACAACTGGGGGGTAGATTGGGCTCTGTAGCTATAGATGCAACCTGTACAGTGATGATATGGCATTGCTGGATGGAGGGCTTCCTCAAGTGAAATCAACAGCTTGGGTGGAAGGATCTCCTGATGGAATCAGTGGCCACATGTCCATGACCAAGGAGGAGGATATTGGCTGCGGTTTGACTCCATCAGGTCTACTTGCCCAAGACATGATATATATGAATGAATACCTCTCTGGCTTTCAACCCACAGGTATGTGGAAGGAACTGGTCAGATGCCCAGAAACCCTACAACCACACCTGGCCATCAGACAGATGATGATGATTGATAATATTTTTTCATCACTATAAGCCTTTCTTGCCTTCCATCAAATTCTGGTCGTCACCGTAAAATCTTTGACGACATATCTTTCTATTTCTTGAATTTATACATTGTGGTGGCTTACAGCCATATCATGTTAAAAAACCAGTTTTTGTGCAACCACTGAAGTTGAGCAATATCGGGCCTGGCTAATACCTACATGGGCAACTGTTTGGTAATACCAGGTGTTGGAAGTGTGGGTGGTGTGACAGAAACTTATAGCCATTACACCTTGAAACACTGGTTTGTGTATGATCACCAAGGTTAAGCAACATTGAGTCAGGTCAACATCTGTATGAGTGACCACTTGAGAATACAATGTGCTGTAGCAGTCTTATGATCACGTGAAATCACCGGTTCTTGTTTGATCACCAAAGTTAAGCCTGGTCAGTACCTAGATGGGTGACCACTTGAAAATACAAGGTGCCATAAGCTTGGATGTGTGGGTAGTGTAATGGATAATGGGTCGGAATGGGAAATTGGAGCCAAGTTCCAATTCCAGTTGGCTTTGTTATATCCACTTATATGCAAATATATGTTAATCTCTAGTCCCCGTTCCAATACCATCATTATCTGGTAGTCTTTCTCATTAATGGAAGGCACTCCGGGGAGAGTTTTGACTTTGCATTGACAGAAGAAAAGGGAAGGCAGAGGGGAGGGGTTAGCTTGACCTCAATGGCTCAAAAGGGGACCCAGTGAGGTTGGCTTGGCTTTGACCGCTGAAAAGGGGACACAGTGGGGTTGGCTTGGCCTCAACTGTCGAAAAGACACAGTGGGGTTGGCTTGGCTCCAACTGCCAAAAAGAGGACACAGTTGGGTTTGCTTGGCCTTGATTGCTGAAAAGAAGACCTAGTAGGGTTGGCTTCGCCTCAACAAATGAAAAGTGGTTGCAGAGGCATTGGCTTTGCTTCAACAGCTGAAAAGGAGAAGCAGAGGGGTTGGCTTGGCCTCGACAACTGAAAAGGGGACAGTGGAGTTGGGTTGGCTTGGCCTTGACCACCGAAAAGGGGATACAGTGGGGTGGACTTGACAGCCCAAAAGGGAAAACAAATAGCTTTACACAATCAAAACTGGAGAGAAGTAAACGGGTATCCCCCACTTTTATGTAGTGGCTTACCTTCCTGCATAAGAATTCAATCAGCAAATTCTTGACTAGCCAATAGGGTGAAATAAATCTTGCGATTACTGACTTTCATGAAAACTATTGACAATTCATCTATTTCCACTTGTCTTTGTGGGTTATATAATATCCTATATGTTACCATCTGTGACTAGCTGGAACAATTTAGTATCTGTCTATATTTCTGAGATGGGGTATTATGTACACTATTTACATTATTTGGACTATTGTCCTCATCTTTGTCACCATATTTATTACAATGTTTACCTTAACAGGGTGTACATGGCACAGTGGATAAAGGCGATGGTTAGATCCAGTGAAAGGACCCAAAGAGTGTGAGTTCAATACCCTGTTAAGGCAGTGGAGAATTTGGAGAGGGGAATTAACAGGAGATAACTGACAACTGACATCCATTAAAAACATGGCACGTGGAACTAGAACAGTCTACCCCAGTGAGCGAAATAAAGGGTTCAGTTCGACATTCCAACTACCTGAAGAAGGCCAGAGCGTACAATGGCTGAAACATTGTAATAAATATGGCGACAAAGATGAGAACAGTAGTCCGAATAATGTAAATAGTGTACATAATACCTCATTTTTATAGTATTTTAAATTATTATAAGAAACAAAAAAAAACGTTATGTCACTTTTGATGCCCCGTACTCTAAACCTTTCAACACATTCAGTCATCAAATTATCGATGGAGACGTGAAAATAACAAGACCCCGAGGTCAAGAAATGTTTGTCTAGAAAATTTTATGCTATAAGTAAGTGATTTTTGTTTCAGAACAGATTAATTTAACTTTAAATTTGATAATTTTATGAAAGTAACCTTTCAGAAATGTATATCTTATTTTCGCAGGAATTTTAAAACTGAAAAATAAGTTCGTTTACAATTCACTAAAAAAAGTTAAAAATGGCCGTTTCGATTGTTTTTTTCAGAAGCATCAACTAAAAATCATTCAAATTTCTATTTGAAATACTCCACAGTATTTTTTTTTCTGGAATTAGAAAATTTAATCCTTTAGCTATCAATTGTATACTAGTGTTATCTTTCTTTCTTTCTTTTTTTTTTTAAACTAAAATCCGGTTGCAAAAAATCATGAAGAATCCTCTATTTCAACAACGGAAATTAATGTTACCATAACAATAAAACTGTACTCGGCATTGAGCTGACAAATTTATGGTTGAATTTCAATGCAAGGCAGGCTCAAATGTCACTCGTTTTCCTCAGGATAATAGTCCGAATAATGTAAATCCTGAAGCAATTTGTTGAGCAAATGTGATATGTGACATGTTACATAGTATTATTATTTGCAGGAAGTAGAAATAATTAAAAAAAAAAAACAAACTAAAAACTCAAGCACATTTAGCCACAGAAAGAAAAAGTAGTGTTGATGCAGTTAAGAAGAAAAAAATAAAGATCACTGCCGATTCCTTGCAGATTAACAAAAACTCATAGGGAAAACAAAAACTTGGATTTGCATTAGACAGTGACAGTTTTAAAATCTCTCAAGGAATTGTACTAACCTGGACAATATAGCTGACCACCACGGAATTTCCAGTTGTATAGAATGGGATCAAGGCCATTGGCAATAAAACAAGGGCAAGGAGAGCCAAAAGAACTATTATGAAGTTGTGCCATACCCCGGCACAGTAGATTCTTAATTGACGTATTGGCGCTATCACCTGAAGATGTTCTGTCGACATTTCTACAAAGGCGCCAGGATAAAGGATCAAAAGAAACAAACCAAAACCATTGACCCGGACTTGTTCCCTGCAAGAATAATAAAAAAAAAAAAATTAAGAGCACAATTATAGCATTAAAAACATCAAAATATCTGCACAAGAAAAAAGAAAAAAAGATTTTCCAGTTTTTTTCAATTTAGAATTTCAGATTAAATAACAGTTCAGCACTACTTCTTTTGTTTATAAAATTTGATGATTGAATAATGAGGAGATGAATTTATGCCCAGACAAGAAAAATGCTAGAAACTTTCACAGCAACCTAATTTGAAGGCCATACACAATTTAGCCAAAAGGTGGCATACGTTTATCAAATGGCCATAAAAATATGTTGATGACTGAATAACGATGTTATGATTTTATATGAATAAAAGATTTTGCCAAACAAATGCTCATATCATTTGCATCAATCTAATATAATGGAAGACTCGATTTAGCTGAAAGGTATTTTCACGTCATAGAAAGCCTGGGAAATACTTTGATGACTGAATAATGATGCTATGAATTTATTATAGATAAATGATTGTGTCAGATAAATGCTATCATCTTTTGAGTCAACCTAAGACGATAGAAGACACAATTTGGCTAAAAAGTTGCATAAAGTCTTTCAAAGAATGGATCAATACTTTGATGAATGAATAATGATGCTATGAATTTATATGAATAAAAGATTTCACCAAACAAATGCTCATATCATTTGTATCAGTCTAATATAATGGAAGACACGATTTGACTGAAAGGTGATGACATCCAAGGAAAATATACAGACGACTGAATAATGATGCTATGAATTGATATGAATAAAAGAATTTGCCATAGAAAGGCTTGTATCTTATAGGATGGAATACATGAGTTGGCTAAAGTCTGGCATAAGGCCATAGAATGCCAATGAAATATTTTGTCAACTGAATAATGATGCAATGAATTTATAAATAAAGAAAAATGTTTCACCAGGTAAATGCTAGAAACTTTAAAAATAACGTAATTTGTGGGTGATAAACAGTTTAGCTGAAATGTGATATAGATTCATTGTAAACCTGGGAAAATATTTTGATGACTGAATAAAAATGCTATGAATTTATATGAATGAAAGATTTTGTTGAGAAAATGCTGCACCAAACTCATACAACAGACTGCGCAATTTAGCTGAGGCCTGGTGTAAGGTCATCGGAAGCCAAGGAAAATGTTTTTTTAGGACTGAACAAGAAATGCTGTGAATTTTTAGGTTGAAAGAAGTAATGCTGGAAACTTTTGTATTGACCCACTTTCAGTAAAGTGGAATGTCAATTAAGATGTGTCAAGTAAATCTTGGAAGGTTACAAGACTTCAAATTCCTCAAATATTTGATTATGGACATCAAGAAGAGCCTTGCCCATTATTAAAAAGAGAAGAGGGGAAAAAGAGAAGAGGGGAAAAAGAGAAGAGGGGAAAAAGAGAAGAGGGGAAAAAGAGAAGAGGGGAAAAAGAGAAGAGGGGAAAAAGAGAAGAGGGGAAAAAGAGAAGAGGGGAAAAAGAGAAGAGGGGAAAAAGAGAAGAGGGGAAAAAGAGAAGAGGGGAAAAAGAGAAGAGGGGAAAAAGAGAAGAGGGGAAAAAGAGAAGAGGGGAAAAAGAGAAGAGGAAAAGAAAGAAGAGGAAAAGAAAGAAGAGGAAAAGAAAGAAGAGGAAAAGAAAGAAGAGGAAAAGAAAGAAGAGGAAAAGAAAGAAGAGGAAAAGAAAGAAGAGGAAAAGAAAGAAGAGGAAAAGAAAGAAGAGGAAAAGAAAGCATATTTGCGACTGGAGTTTTGTATTGCTGATTAAAAAGGTTCCTGAAAGAGAGGAGATTTTTAACAAAGGTGTCTGGCATATTTCGTACTGTAATATTTTTGAATGTGCTTTTGTTAATAATTTATCTGCACCAAAAAATGATGTTTTCTTCACTCAATAGGAATTTAGCAAGAAAATAAATAAATACACAGATAAATAAAAAACATGCAATTTGCAGCAGAGTTTGTAAATTATCACGAGTTGATTCTCAAATATGAAAATGGATGAACAGCTGAAGAGAACCATTTTTAGGGACAAAAACATGGGAACCTATTCAATAAGAGAAATGGTTTAAACCATAAATAATGTGATATAACTGATGAATGAAAACCAGGCAGAAGGAATCTGGATTAGCCAAATAATCCTACCTAATAAGGAATTTCCAGAATGTGGGGGAAAAAAAAAAAGAAAGAAAAAGGTGATGGGGGGTCAAAGTGAAGTGCTCGATGGCAGGACAGCTGTTTTTTCTTCTTCTTCGGTCGCCTCAAGGAAATGGATTGCGTGACTTTCTCACACGTTACACTGTCCGGTTGTGAAACAGACACCAACTCAGCCGCGCCTACTTCAACTTCCTCTCTGTCCGTCTGCTAATTCATATGTCCAGCTCTATTGCACGCAGTCCGCCGAATGACTCCCGATTCGCTCGTGCTGCTGGCACCCGGCTTTTTATGCTATTCTAATATGGCCAAAATTTGCATGTGTGCAAATATTGTCTCATTTTGGACGAGATCAGCATGCATAAATTGTATCTTCAATAGCAGCCATATTTCTTTTGCAGGCAAGACACGTTCATGCTTGTTTCGAATTCTGAGGTAAGTCATGTCTTTCGTCACACAGAAATCTGATGCCATCCTCCAGGAAAGTGATTCATTGTGCCTTCTCACGCTAACATTTTCAGTTGACATGAAATGGAAAGACTATATTGAATCCATTGACAGATCAGCTGCTAAGAAGAGTTGGGTCACTGTGTTGGGCAAGACAATTTTTCTCTCTAGAATCTATCTTGCATATTTATAAGTCTACTATTCGTTCATGCTTAGGATATTTAAATATTCTATTTACCTGGAGTTCCTTGATAAGACCCAAGGAAGAATCAGCACTATCATTAGTCCTGATCTGACAGCTCAGCTTCAGTCACTTGCCTACTGCTATAAGGTTGCCTCTCTCTACCTTTTTTTATAAATATTTTCATGGTAATTGTTCAGATGAGCTCTTCACTATGGTACCTAGACTTTATGAATTTAAGTGCAATACTAGACTGGTGGCGAGATCTCATCAATTTAAATTTGACCTGGCTAGAGGCAGCTGTAAAGTCTACGCTGTTTCTTTTCTCACACTTCTCGTTTGTGGAACTCACTTCCAGCTTCATGCTTTCCAGCCAACTTTAATCCGCAAAAATTAAAATGCAATGTCAATCGCTATCTACTGTCCTCCTCATTGTTCTTTTCTCTTTCTACTTATTACCAATGTTTCTGTTCCTAATTCCTCCACACCCTGCAACCCCTTGCTGTACTGCCTTGATTGAGGTAATACTGATACCCCCCCCCCCCAGAATGATTCACAAAAGGTATGTCTTTCTGAAAACTTAACACAGTGCTTCCCAAACAGTGCAGTGAACCTCATATGTGAAGCAGAAGAAGATAGCAGATGAGGCAGAATGATTGAAAGTTTAAAAAAAAATTCATATACCAAAAATAAATGATTTCAAAATTTAAAATATTATTACAGATTACTTGTAATTACATGCATGACTCCCAGTATAAATATAATTATTGACCGATTTTTATCACTGTGATATTTGTGCATTGTAGCAAGTACTTATAATATAGTAACTAGAGTCCACAAATTGGAGGAGAGAGTTATCAATGATAATGTTCCGACTTTGAATCTATGGTTATCTCCCTTTAATCTTCTCTCTCTCTGGACTTTCTTTGCTGTAGGGCTGCTTGCGCCTTTTCACCAGAACTTCCCTTTGGCACACGCAAATTTTCATTCAGAAAATGCAAGTCAGAGAAAAAAGGTTTTGGAACCACTAGCTTAACATAATAAACCTCACTTTCTCGATTGGCAAATATCCAGTCAAGGTTTACAAGTTGAGAAATGAAACTTGAATGAAGACGGACAAGCAAACCTTGGTCTTCCTCAATACATAATTTGTGGTGCCACACATCACGTCTCAGCAATGTGATGATAAACAGCAGCAATGGTTGGATGACTTGGTTCCTTCGGTCCAGAAATATAATCTCATGCAGACTCGCAGCTGTTATGTAAAAATCATACCTGCCTGTTCATGATGTGACTGTCCTGCCATTGTTAAATGGAACACTTCTCGGTTAACTCACTACTACACACATTAAATGTTGAAGACCGTCTAGCCACAAATGTACACGAATGACAAATGTAACCTAGTCTACATGGTAACACAGCACAATCTACTATAAACTTTCTTTAAAATTAATAACTGAAAAATAAAAGATTTGAAGACATATGTCTACATGGACTCTTGTCCTTGTTTTGGTGTGAGGAAGCCACCCCCCAAAGTTTGGAAAAGTATTTTTGATACACCCTATATATATGTATATACACACACATACAAAGGGTGTCCCAAAATAATGTATACACTCTTTGAATCGTTATAACTTATTCAATTTATGTAATTTGACATGTAAATAAGATTAATACGAGAGAAAGAATACACATTCAAAGAATTTGAGAGTGAAATATACAAAAAACAGAAAATTAATTTTAATAAGATAAAAACTACTTGGGGCAATGGCAGAATGTTCATATAATGATGAGTTCACATCAAGTGCTCAAACTGGTTGCCGTTCTCTTGAATACACTCTTCATATCTTGAAGAAATAGACCTACAAACATCCAGTATCATTTCCTCTGGTATTTGAGCGCATTCTTCTTCAATTGCTACTCTCATTTCAGCCTTTGTTTCAGGTTTCCTGCTGTAAACTTTGTCTTTTAGAAACCCCCACAAAAAGAAATCCAAGGGTGTCAAATCTGGTGATCTAGGTGGGGATTCAAATGTCCCTCTTCTTCCAATCCATCCGTTTGGCAGATTTTCATCCATATAAAAAAAAATGTATTGTTAACTATTAATATTTAAAGAGTGTAAACATTATTTTGGGACACCCTGTGTGTGTGTGTGTGTGTGTGTGTGTGTGTGTGTATATATATATATATATATTTCCATGTCAATGGTATGAGATAATGATATACATATTTTTATATATTGTTATGTCATATATAGAGGAACAAATTTTCTGTTTCAAATTTTTCTTAATTTCATATCAGTTTTTATAGAATTCCATTTTTTCCTCAGTTTTCAGTATCAATTTCTGTTTTTGCTTCATTCTAACCCTTAATGAGAAAGTGTAACACTATATAAATGTTATTAAAACAAAAAAATAAAAGGAGAATGAAAAATTTTACGAACTGGAATATCCACCCATTGGATAAGTTGCTCCAATTTGATGGGGTTTCGTACCTCATACTCCAGCCCTTAATCTAACTTGATGAGTTTCTGGGACAAGCCATGCAAAGAATTCTACAATCCTAAATAAGAATTAAGTGAAAGTGGCAAAGCCTTCAGAAAAGTAGCACCACAAAGTCATTTAGGGACAATAAAAAGCTACATTATCGTTTGGTCACATTATGGAAATTATTAAATAACACTTTTGAAAAAAAGCCAAAGTCATTAAATTTGGCTTTCTGAAATGACAAACTGTTTCTCACCTCCATTACAATGTGTGATACGAAAATGAAAGGAGAAAACAAAAAGACATTTTTTGACGACCCCCCCTCCCAACCTTTAAAAAAAAAAAATGAATCCAACTTCATAAACCTTGGTTCCTAAATACTGTAAACTGTAGGGAGACAGTAGGTAATGGGGGGGGATGTATTAAAACATTACAGACTTTATCCTTTGTCAAACTGTGACACTGAGGCTGTAAGGTGGTTAAATGTTAATTCTGAGCAGAAAAGGGGGTTAAGTCCAAAATGAAACAAACAGAGATAGAGAGGGAGAATGAAAAACGTTTTCCCTGATAATGTGGAAATGAAAAAAAAAGGCCATCTGGATTGTTTCCCCCCCTACAAATTGGAACAAGGCACTGAGAGTTTACTTCTTTTTTATCTATTGAAAATCTGGCATGTAGGTAAAACAAATTGAGGAATGGTTTTATTTTTTCATTAATGAGAAGAGAGACTGAAGGGAATTATAATTTTGTTGGCGAAAATGAAGAATGAGAAACAGGAAATGAACCCGCCATGAGGGCTAGGTAATTCTAGGGAAGTGGAAGGGAGTCAGAGAATTAAAATTAATGATGAGAATAAACCACGCTCTTTCACCTTTGCACTTTAAAAATTAAATTTGACACAATGACAGTTATTCCAGCCCTGAGAGGTGGGCAGAGTTAGAATACCAAAAAGGAAGGAGGAAGAGACAGAATTTAGTGCTGCCTGTGTGGAGTGGTAGTGTGAGATGTGAAGTGAATCAAGTTGGAGTTAGGGGAAGAGTAATCCTTATGACTACTCCCAAGGATGGTAGATAATTCTCCAAATTTGGAAAACTGATCAAGAAAGCAGAAATAGGGAAAAAAACAATCCTTGTGGCATTAATGTGAAAACTGTGGGATTACTGAATCACCAGAACCATACAGCCCATGCCAGTTTTGGGCCGAATGTACATATAAGCAGATAATTTTGGGATCTTGGAGACTTGGGGCTGAGAACCTGCATTGAGTGCTGCTGGATTTCACATCAGCTGCCACCAGATTTCCTGATTCTAAAGAACTTTGAACCTAGCTCCTCGAGAATATTAAGCGAGACACAGTGTCACTATAGAAATTGATGTGGGAAAGGTTAATTTTTGTTTTACCAAGAACTACATAAACCAGTTGAGGATTAACGGTTTTATTTTTTCATCATGAAGATATTTTTTTCCTAAATTAGAAAATTAATGCCATGCCTTGAATCAGTGCTGTGATAACGACGACTTTTGATCTTCCACTGTTCTGAGTCAAGAACACCATGTTGGCAGAGTTGGTGTGGATCAAAGCGGCAAATGACCAACAACAGCTTGGACTAGCACCAGCATTGACAAGCACAGAGTTAGCACTGCGGTTAAAATGTCATTCTAAGGCCCTGAGAACCGAACCACTAAATGTGGTTACACCATCAGGTGTAGGCAGTAGCAAAAGGGGTTATATATTGATTGGTGACCCTGACCAAGGATTTGAACCTGGCCTGCAGGTGTTATAGGATGAGTGACTTAAGAAATGCAAGCACAGTAGCAAATTAAATTGGCAGTTGGCAGCACTGTTACAAAAACAAAAGAAAAAAAAAGAATGTATTTCAAAATCCCGATTTCTGTTTCAAGTAGACCATTCCATTTTCACGGAAAATAATTCCCCCACCTCTCTCTATATATATATATTGTCCTTCGAATATGAAGATGACATGTTGTATCTGACTCATCTGTGAACTCGGAGCTGGCTTCACAACCCCAAGCTGGAGGTTTGGTTTGGATCTTTTGTTTTACGGCATATCAATCACAATGGGTTATTTAATGCAGACAACTTTTTTTCCTCGTAATATTTTGTTTTGTCAAAAATTTATTTCTGGTAATATTTTTTTCCTCAAAAATGTATAGCTGGTAATATTATTTTCAAAAACGTATTGCTGGTAATAGTTTTTTTTCCTTCAAAAATTTATTTCTGGTAATAATTTTTTTACAATGTATTTCTGGTATTAAAACCCATTTTTACACTTTTATAATGCTCTTTACCCCAGTTTCAAAGTTAACTACCTGCCCATAGCTGGGACCCTAACAGGTGCCACCACCCCGGGTCAGGGTGGACCTGGGAACATCAGCAATTAAGAGGTGGCTCCATGCTCCTGATCAGAGGCCTTGCTGCTGGACGTAGTTTATCGTCTTAACAAGGACACGGATGTAGTTTATCATCATAGCCAGGATGACCCAAGTTGGAGGCACAGAGTCTGGAACAGTAGGGGCACTGAAAGTCTGTTGTTGCAATCACTGTTAACGATACCCTGTGGCGTTGATCTCTGGCAGCACACTCCCCCAGTTCTTTAGGTTCAAGCTTGCAACCCTGGAGATTTGCTTTCACAGTGTCTTTGTACTGCATCTTTGGACGGCCCTGGTTTCTCTTGCCATGCAGGATGCTTGAGGAGTGAGCACAATCCAGGACCTCAAGGTCCTGCCAGTGAATTCTGAGTATGGAATGGCGAGCTTGTCTGTGGTACAATGTCCAAGACTCACAACCATATAGAAGGGAGGGTAAGATCACTACATTGTACACACTTGGGTTTGTAGTCAGCCGAATGCTGTGTTGACTGAGCAATCTGTTGTGAAGTCTTCCTAATACCTGACTTGCTTTGCTGATTCAGGCATCAATTTCTTTGTCCAAGGAGCCGTCACAAGAGATGGTACTTCCCAGGTATTTGAAATGCTCAATTTTTGGCAAGCTGTGTGTCATCGATGACGATAGTCAGTGCTGAGGTGTTTGTGTTTGGTGTGGGCTGATGCAGCACCTCAGTCTTGCAGTCTTTTATATATATATATAAATATATATATATATATATATATATATATATATATATAGGCATCCGTCCGTCTCGAGAGACGATGGAGTAGCGCGGTGTGCCACGAGTGTGGGCGGGGATATTTGAAGAACTAGGGCTGCCTAGACATCTAGTTCCCCCTCTTGGCCTTGCTAGCAGAGTCCAAAGGAGATGATAAACCAATACAGTTTGGTACCAACACGGCTGCAGGAGTTGCCGGAAGGTAGCACAAAGTGTCATCCATCCACCTTCGGGGCTCCACTCCGGGTTTGAATTCAGAGTTGTCCTTCTCCTAGACCAGTTGCCATCCAAGGCTATAGAACTCAATCTGTCCTGCTATTTACTCATAGCTAGAGGGAGAAGAGGATTCACACCTTTCCCAAGGGTATTAGCACGTAAGTGAATGTAATGGATGCAACTGGAATTCAAACTCGGCTCTTCGATTCCTCAATCCAAGACAATATCCATTACTCCACCGTGCCGGAAGTGTGTGTGTGTGTGTATATATATATATATATATATATATATATATATATATATATACACACACACAAATTATAGTATCACGTCTACATCTAAAAATGTCATAAGGATTCAAAAAGCCAATCAAAAATTCCTGGCTGGCCACTCATACATAAAATAGGGAGTTTCTTTTCAGTCACTTTATATAGCAAAAGTTCTTTAAGATTCTTTTTAATTCTTTCAGAGTCTTGGGCCATTTTCCTGGTTTCTGGGGAGAATTGAAACATTAATTGTCCAAATTTACCAAGTGCCTTTTGGCTTTCATCAGCCCCTTTCAAAGAGTTTTATTTCCATCTTGGTAGGATTTTGTCGACATGTATTGTTTTCTTAATTCTGAAGTGTCACATATTCATACACCAGTGGGTGTCACATTGTTTTTTTTTGTCCCCCCCACCGCCTCCATAAACTGACTCAAACCAACCATATTTTGTGAAGTGGGTCAGGCTAAGAATTTCCCAGCACCTTGTCTTTATTATTTTTTGCAGTTTAATTTTATGTTATCAAAACACAAATTCACATTTTCTTTTTAAAATTGTTCCCATGGTTTGGTGCCATTTCAAATACATGGAACATCATTGAAAAAAATCAGTAGCTTTGTTTTCGGAAACATTTTTGTTAAATGCACACAGGCAAAAAGTTTGAGGACCCCCAGCGTTTCTTTAAAAAACACCTTCAATTAGATATTTTTTATAGTTTTTTTTTTTTTAAGTAAAAGATACAGCAGTAATGATATTTTGTTACCACAGCACAGCACCTCTAACTTTTTTATTTTTCCTTTTATATTTAGGTACATTTTAGATTAATGACCATTTTCGACCACTTCCTGTTTAGCCTTTAGTATTTACCAAAAGTGGCACAATTAACCACAGCGGTCAAAGCATGCGATTCCTAATTTCTTATCTTCCTAAAAAAAAAAAAATAGCATCACTGGTATGTAACTTTTTTCTCTCTGCACGGGTCTCCTTTAATATATTATTATCTGAACATTTATTTTTGCTGCTGGATTTTGTCACGTAAGCCTTCTGTAGATTTATCACTTTAAAATGTATGACATTCCTGTAAGCAAACTATATGCTATATCCTTTACCCATATTGTATATTTTCTCTCACCGATTTTGCTATAATAATTTTGCCAACACTGGTCCCTGATGAAGTGTTGGCTGAAAGTGCCTAGATTCAATACAAGAAAAAAACAAAACAAAAAAACGAACGCGCGCATGCGAGTGTGTGAGAGAGAGAATTTGATCAAGGTGAAGAGTGACACAATGCATAAAATAGGTTACAAGATTTAAATGACATTTCCCACCAAGCTGTGTCATTCAATGTGGAATATTATGTTTAGTTTTTCATCTTTTTAAATCCAGAACTAAATATATAAATGCTAAACAGTTCCAATGTCAACATTACTACATTAATTGCCATCAAGAACATTATATATATATATTTAAAACATGACAATATTCAGATGTTTTCTTTAAAACAATGGGCAAAGAAAATTCTTAGTGGATATACTCAAAACATACAGGCAAACCCAACAGAGTAGGATGACACTGAGAGTTATGCAAATAATTTAGGTTTGAACATGGAGACTAATTGTTTCCAACCTAATTAAGGATCGTGTGATGCTTTATAAATAAAACAAGGTGTAAATATGTTGACATCAAAATTTTGTAATATAAGTGTCATTGAGGAAAATAGAAATAATGTATTAAGAAGAAAAATGTACGAAAGAGAGTATCAATAAATGTACAAAAACGAATATCAAAAAATGTATGGAAAAGAATATCAATAAATATACAAAAAAATATCAATAAATATACAAAAGAATATCAATAAATGTATGAAAAAACATCTATTCAAAAAAGTATGTCCAAAAACTGTTGTTCATGTCCAATACATAAATTCCTATATCACAGTCTTATTTCTAAGTAACTTCTGGATCCAACTTCAAAGTGAACGCCCGAGACCAGCTTTTTAACTGTTGTTCATTGGCATGACACTTTCCACTTGATTATTAAAACGATGTCACATTAATTCCTGTCAGCCTGTCAAGTCTTAATCGTGTCAACTTTTAAAGGTAGGGACAATAAAGTTGAGATTAATTTCTCAGATTGTTTCATAATTGCATTTTTATTTTTAGCTTATAGCAGAAGGAAGGGTTGCAAACAGACAGAAATACTTGACCCAATTGTTGAAAACCTAACCAAAAACCATTTTAGATGACCGACATGCTGCACCTTTCATTTTCTTTGCCTAATACGTTGATTATTAAAGTAAATTTCAGTCAAACCTATTGGATAAAACTAAATGAAAAAACACTGAAATGAGGTTTCAGGCTGAAAATAATACTGAAGTTAAGCTCATGGCCCAAACAGCTGAAGTCAACTAATTTTTGTTTGTTTCTGATGTTCTGCAAATGATCTCGAAGAATAATCTTTCATAGAATTTTTTGCTTCTCAGTAACTCTGGTCATCCTGTGAAACTTGTTAATCATTATTGAAATTTTATGTCAGATTAGACACACCTTTGAGATGGAATAACAAGTAGACAAGAATAAGCATGTTCGATATCTTCTCTTGGCTTTTAATGAAGCTGTCAAAGCTGCCCAAGATATCTGTGCTGTGTATGGAGGGGAAATGATTCAAAACAACCAAATGGTCAAAGCTGTAAGTTGAACAAATGAACAGGCCCAAAGGGGCAAATCAGTTGAAAAGACCTAACTGACAATACAGTATGATTATTCAACATGACAATGCTTGCCCCCATGTTGCTAACATGACCAAACATGCATTTAATGAGCTAGGTTGGGAAATTCAGCCACAGCCACAATATTCTTCTGATTTAGTCCCTTCATACTACTGCCTATTCAGTCACTTTCCAACAATTCGAGGGATATCTCCGACCTTCTTCAAGATCTGTCTAGATTTCTGAGATGAATTATTGCAATTATTTACATTATTAGAACTGTTGTCCTCATCTTTATTGGCATATTCATGGCACCTTGGCTGTTGTATGCTTCAACCTTCTTCAGGATCTGCCTATATTTCTGAGATGAGGTATTGTAATTATTTACATTGTTGTCCTCATCTTTATTGCCATGTTCACGACATTTCGGCCGTTGTATGCTTCGGCCTTCTTCAAGATCTGCCTATATTTCTGAGATGAAGCATTGTAATTACTTACATTGTTTGGACTGTTGTCCTCATCTTTATTGCCATATTCACGACTTTTCAGTTGTCCAGCCTTCTTCAGGTGATTGAAATTCCGAACTGAACCCTTTATTTCATCAACTAGGGTAGACTGTTCTAGTTCCAATTTGCCATAGCCCAGTGGACAGAAGCATTAGTTGGATCCAGTGACTTGACCCAAAGAGTTGTGAGTTCAATACTTAGTTACTGCAGTGGTGAACAAAACTTGGAAAGTTGAGTTAAAAGGAGATAACTGAGACATCCAGAAGAGGCATGGCATGTGGAACTAGAACATTCTACCCTGGTGGACAAAATAAAGGGTTCAGTAGCTGTCTATATTTCTGTGATGAGGTATTATGTACACTATTTTCATTATTCGGACTATTGTCCTCATCTTTGTTGCCATGTTTATCAACGTTTCGGCCGTTGTACGCTCTGGCCTTCTTCAGGTGGTTGGAATGTCGAACTGACCCCTTTATTTTGCTCACTGGAGTAGACTGTTCTAGTTCCACATGCTATGTCTAATGGATGTCAGTTATCTCCTGTTAATTCGCCTCTGAAAGTTCTCCACTGCCTTAAACAGGTATTGAACTCACACTCTTTGGTTCCTGTCACTGGATCTAACTAACGCCTGTATCCACTGTGCCATGTGTCCTTGAGGGTTCAGTTCGACATTTCAACCACCTGAAGAAGGCCGGAGCATACAATGGCCGAAACATTGTGATAAATATGGCGACAAAGATGAGGACAATAGTCCGAATAATGTAAATAGTGTACATAATACCTCATCTCAGAAATATAGACAGATACTGAAGGGCTGAAACGTTGTAATAAATATGGCGACAAAGATGAGGACAATAGTCCGAATAATGTAAATAGTGTACATAAAAGGTTCAGTTCAAAATTCCATCACCTGAAGAAGGTAAGAACGTACAACGGCCGAAATGGCATGAATATAGCAATAAAGATAATTTGAGGGTTGTTTTCTTCAACAATGCAGAAATGTGGCTTGAATTTTATTGAATCCTTGGCAAGAGGTTGTAAACAATGAAGGGGAATAACTCTGTTGTCAGAACTAATAAAAATTAAAATAAATATTAAAATAAATTATAAACAAAACAAATCTAAGAAACAACCTCAAAATTAGACTTCAGCTTTATAGTAATTATTTCACAAATAATTGTCTCTGTTCTTTTGTATTGGTTTGGTTTCTTGTTTGTTTTTTTTTTTTACAACATATCAACCTCGTTGGGTTATTTAATGCCGACAACTTTTTTTTCCTGGTAATATTTTTTTCCTCAAAAATTTATAGCTAATAATGATTTTAAAACATGTATTGCTGGTAATATTTTCTTTCAAAAATATATTGCTGGTAATAGTTTTTTTTCTTCAAAAATTTATTTCTGGTAACAATTCTTTTACAAAGCATCTCTGGTATTAAAACCCATTTTTACGCTTTTATAATGCTTTTTACCTCAGTTTAGGGGTTAACTATTTGCCCATAGCTGGGACCCTAACAGGTGCTACCACCTCGGGTCAGAGTGGACCTGGGAACACCAGCAATTAAGTGGTTCCATGCTCCTCGAAACCTCCTGATCAGAGGCCTTGCTGTCGGACGTAGTTTATCGTCTTACCCAGGACATTGTCTGAATTTTTAAAAAAGCAGAACAAATGAATTTACATAACAACCTCATAGACAAGATAAACTTGAGTTTTACAAATGAGTGTTCATTTCTTTCTTTTGAATTTTTTACCATTTTTTAGAGGAAGAAAATGCCATTTTGAGTTCATTAATAAACAGAGGCTATTTCACTGTGTCATTAGTGTTGTGAGTAAGCGGAAGCCATGAATTGAATTGCTGGCTCAAAACAGCATTCAATAGCAAAGAATATTTGAAACAATATTTGATGCTTAATTTGCATATCATGACCACCTTTTTAACTTTATCTATATACAAGCTGAATTGACTGCCTCTTGTTGACCAACAATACATTTTACAGCAAAATCACTACCGATACATATAGTAAAATTATAGCCATTTTCAAACAAAATTTTCGATTAATCTCATTTCTTGAGAAACAATTTTTGACTTCTCGTTTGATTCAGTAAGATTATTTGGTAAAAACAAAATGCAGATAAGTAATTATAATTTAAAAATGAAATAATGTCATTCTCTTGAATTATAAAGTCTGAATTTTCATATTTCGATTTCAACATAAAATAACAGGTTGATTTACCTCTAAACAAAAACACAGAAATAAATCATGTCTTTCTAATTACCTTCCTGGGAAAGTGTTCTTTTCTTTCTTTTGAATTTTTTACCATTTTTTAGAGGAAGACGCCACCATTTTGAGTCTATTAATGGACTGAGGAAATATTCACCAGGTCATTAGTGTTGTGAGTAAACGAGTGCCATGAATTGAATTGTTGGCATTCAATAGCAAAGAATATTTGAAACAATATTTGATGCTTAATTTACATATCGCGACCATGTTTTAACTTTATCTATATACTAGCCGAATTAACCGCACCTTGCTGGGTGTCACTCACTTTTTTTGTAAGAAAATGATTGATTTTAAATCATTGCTATAATTTGTGGAGAAAAATGTTGCATTGCAATATTACTCAATGATCTTGACAATGTGGCCTCCATCTTCTGGATTTCTCCTTCTATATATTGCTTTTTAACAATTTGAGAAGTGTGTTGTACAACAACAATGTCACACATAAAATGTGACTTGGTGATTTTTCAAGTCACAATCTTGTGATTTCTATCATTATAGCATTGAACACTTGTTGGATCATTGGCGGGAGGTCATAAACAATTAAGGAGGAAGACATTGTTGAAGGATTCATCGGAAATACTAATAAATAGTAAATAGTAAAATAAATTATAAAAAAAAAACAAATTTAAAAAACCTAAAAATTAGAGTTCAGTTTTATAGTAAATTATTTAGAAAATAATTAATTGTTTGAGCTAAAAAAAACAAAACAAATGGATTTATGTAACAACCTTATAGACAAGACAAACTTGAGTATTACAAATAAAAAACAGTAAAACACCATTGGATATAAGATCCAAAAGAACCGTTCTATCCAAGCAAGAAGATTGAATCTCTCTTTAATGGCTATTTACTTTCAGAACCTAGACAATCATGGTCCTCCACAGCATTCTTTTCTTTCGTATCTATAAACTGTGCCTTGCCATGATTATTCTTGGGAAAGACAGTGGGGAGTGATTTCATGCTGCCTTCTCCAAAATGTTGAATTCATAATTATCTTTATAGACTGGTTGGCAACCAAGGTTTTTCTTTAACATGCCATTTTTTTTCAGGGCATAAGCAATCATGACTCACCATATTCCTTTTCTTTATTACTTAGGATGTGCCATACATTTTTTTGGAGACAGACAGTGGTTTCTATTGTATTTCCCAGTTTGGAATTACCAATTTTCCTTCTCTCAGACCTGTTGACAATCAAGACTAAAGAGTCCACTAACCTACTATTTAACCCATAACTAGGGAGAAGTGATTCATGCCTTCACCAATGGCAAGAATGCAAAAATGAATGCATTAAAATAGCTCGAAATATGAATTTGGCTTGGTGATTCCACTTTTTATACAGATATGTTATATTCCCTATACATCACCTACCAAGGCTATAACCCAATTATATCATACTATTTCAGCCATAGCTGGGGGACAAAAGATAGATTCTTGACTTTTCCAAAGATATTAGTGTAAAATGAACAAACTCTCACAGCTGGTGTTTGAACCTTACAAAGATTAAAGGGTTCCAATTATCTTACTGTTTACCCATAGGTTCAGGGAGAAGCAGGTTCATGCTTTTTCACAGGGATATTAGTGCAAAGTGAGCACAAACTATTTCAGCTTGAGTTTGAACCTTACAGGACTAAGTAGCTGCAACCTCCTTACAATTTACACCATTACAGGAAGAAGTGGATTCATGCCTTTTCTCCAAGGTTATTAGTGCAAAATGAACACAAGCTGTCACAAGGATGAAATAACAGTTAAATAAAATATTTAATTCTTGAAAATGTCTAAATGTATAGCCAAAAGCGCTTGAATAAAAAGAACATTCGGACAGTTTTTATATAATTTATCATCCGAAAAGAAGAAAATTATTAGATTGCATGAGAAATTGTATAAAAAACTAAATAAAAGCACCTTGTTTGTTGCATTTAATGAAATATATATATATATATATATATACACACACACACACACACACACATTTACAGATGACAGAGAAAGTACTGCGATTAGGCTTTTTTATTTAATGTTTCTTGTGTTCAATTAGGGTAGTGTATTTCTAAGTGAAGATTCATTTTGTTTGTAGTTGACATGCATTTGGCTTTTGGAGAAAATATTTTTTATTTTTACTGTTTTCACTCTCATTATTACCGTATTTTCCAGCTTGCATGACACACATTTTTTTTTTCCTGAAAAATACGTGTGCATCTTCCAAGATGAATGTAAAGCAATGCCCAGGCTCAAGTAAGCTTAGAAGGTCACCTAATTGCCTTGACTGATAGGGGACATGGATTTATGGGTTGAGTTGTTACATTATAATGCTAGCTATCTCATTCAGCCTTTTATTTGATGTAACCTCAGTACTTAGCTGTTAAAAGTATTTCCAAAACCTTCCTGGAGCTGAGTCACAAGCTTAAACACACACTGTTTACTAGCAGCGGCGGGAGCCTTTCTGCTCTTGACAAGTATGTCATTACCATACAAACAAAATTGGACAAGTGATTAATGTCAACAATACATGGCGCCAGTATGTGAGGGACACATGGTGAATGTGTTGTATGAGAATGACTTTTTTTTTCTTAGAAATTCTTTCCAATATTGGGGTGCGTCTTCCAAACCACAGCGTCTTGTAAGCCAGAAAATATGGTATTTACTTTGAGAAGAAATAGTCTAATTTGGTGGCGCCTATAAGGTGGTTAAGGGAAGCCGTTGTTAACCAATGTTTGCTTTGCATTGTGGAGTTCTTTAAGGAAGAGTAGATGAGAGGATGTATTCTGGTGTGCTCATTTTAGGAAGCTTTTTTTATCACTGCTATTTTGTATCTAAGTGGGCATTCACTTTGAAAGTTAAGGTGGCAAGAGTCTCTGCTATTTGTTTTTTTTAATGTCAGCTACAAACAAGATGAATCTTCAATTAGAAACATCATAAAGAAATACACTACGCTAATTGAACACAAGAACAATTAAATAAAAAGCTTAATCGCAGTACCTTTTGTCTGTCGTCTTTAATGAAACAGGTATAAATGAAGGATTGTTGCCTATATATATATATATATATATATATATATATATATATATACACACACACACACACACACACACCAAAGAAAAGCTTAACACATCACGAAAATACGGTAATAAATCAGGATTTATTTTGACCAGTAAGTCTCATCAAACCAAAGATATAAATGGAATAAATTTACAAACAATGGTTCAAAATATCCAGACAAAAAAATAAATAAATAAAAAAAAAAAAATTAAAAAAAAAAAAAGGAAAGAAAGAATAATAACAGGAAAAAGTAAAAGGAAGTCATTTCATCTGATGGAGAAAATGCATTTTCAGGGTGTTAGAAACGGTCAGTCATTCATAAGAGTAGTGAGAAAATATATTAACAAAGTGTGTGTGTGTGTATATATATATATATATATATATATATATATATATACAAACACACACTTCATATATTGACTTGTCAGCTGTCAATATACCTCATAACACTCTCGAGCGCTTAGCCTTGGAGTGGGTAGAATGGAGATCAACATATTTTAGTGGACTCAGTAGTTTTCAATCAGCTTGTCTGAATCATCTTCAAGAAGTGCATGATCTAAAAAGTCAGCCAATCTAACAGTGATCTCATCCCACAATCCTCACTCTTGCTCCATATGTGGCCTCCTTTGTAAATCACTAGCGGGTCTTAAGTGCCACTTAAGATTATTGCACAAAATTTCATCATTGAATCAATTAAGTTGTCAGATCCTTATACATCAAAACCGATGGGAGAGTCTATTATTATATATATGTATATATATATATATATTATATATTACATACACAGGATGTGTAAATTATCACCATTTTATATTTTTAATTTCGGGCATCCACATGATTTGTTTTTGTCGACTGCACAGTATGGTACCGTCAGTTGTGCATCATCTGTGAGGAAAAGAGCACCATGACACGATTCACTCTGCCAGAAATTTGGAAACGGCATGCTGTACAGTTTGGCATTCTCGCCGGAAGCTCCAATACAAACATTTCAGATTGTTTGCACCTCTTCTCAGATTGGCACCCAGAGGATTTGGAAAGAGTTGGATGAGTCTAATGGTGATTACGAATGTGTTTGGAGTGATCACTAGTGATGGCGATGTTATGCCCTCATTTATCTTCCCACAGAACCTCAGATTCAACATGGATGCCTACATCAAATGCCTTGAGGAGGTAGTGCTGCCCTGGGCCAAAAGGGTGGCTGCTGGAAGACTATGTCTAGCAACAGGACTCTGCACCATGCCACACAAACAGAAGATCCCAGACATAGCTGTCAGACAATTTCTGCGACCACATCCCCCTTATCCATTTCGATGTTTCAGTCAGACGAAAATCATTACATCCTTTGAATTACTAGGGTTTAGGATTGAGATTTTTTCTAACCTTAAAATAGTTAACGTCAATAATAAAACCTTTAAACCATATAAATCTCTCCAGACTGCAACCGTCTTGATTATTGCGTGTGGGGCACAGTTGAGCAAGAAACCAACAAAACTCTTTGTAACACCAAAGGAGAACTGAAGACAAGAATTATTGCAGGTTTGATTAATTTAAACAAAGGAGACCATCCAAAAAAGTTATAGGAGATTCTGAAGTCATTCGGAGTCTGTTGTTGAAGCCAATGGTGATTTTACTGAATAAATTTACTCTTTAGTATTTCAAGATATTTTTTGTAATTTTGGTAAATATATCTGTTAAAATGAAATGTCGGTGCTATTTTCATTTGTGTGTAATTTGAGACAACAATTTGTCAATCGCACCCTGTATTTAAGCGCAAGAAAGAACCTCAGCTTCAATGGTGGATAAACAGAACATGCGCTGTTGCATTTCTATGGTTCAACTGCAAATGACGGGAATTTCTACCAAAGTTAACAAAGTTATGTATTAATTTTTTACTACTCCAATACAGCTAAATTTATTTGCAGACAAATTCAGCAATTCTGCACCCGGCAGGTAGACAAGTGTAGCGAAGAAAACGGCAAATTATCTTGTCAAATCAAGTGACAAAGTGTCGTGTGTATTCTATGATGGAAAGTGTGGCAAAAAAGAAAGTTACTTACTGAGAAAAGGGGAACATATTCTACATGATATTCCGAAAACGGAATATCCAAAGTTAAAAGTAGAATCAAGTCAGTTACAGGAGTGGTCATAAAAGTATTTCGGATATGCTAATATTGTGTGTCCTCCCCCAGCTGTTGATGAATGAAAAACAAAATGGTCTGTCGGTAAAAAGCAGTTGGTGTTTTCAAATTGTGAAGAAAAATGTTGTTTATTTTGCTACCATATTCGTCAGCGAGTGTGTTATTTCCCTGTTTACATGCATTGGGATGTGACATTGGACCTGCAAATTGAGATTTTGACATTTCTTTCTGCCCCCCCCCCCCCCCCATTTGAGATTGGGCATGCGATTTGTTTCCTTCGTTGTGGAAGTAATCTGTGACATCAATTTCTGAACAGAAATTTTAGTTCAAGCAATATGAAACTGACTACAACAAGATTATCAGAGCCTTGCACATGTGCTCAGGCTATCAATCATTTTATTCTCCAATGTCGCTTGCTATAATGAATTCTTTGTGATAATTCATAACGTGCTAATGGCAAACGAACTAGCTTGACAGATCATTACTACTGCTCAACGAGTTTGATCCTCACTGGGTGCTGCTACATGACTTTATATCGAAGATAACTTTAGTAACTAAGAATGTTTTGCTGCAAAACATTTATTAACAAAAGCCTGTAGGAGATTTTTTCACTTAATATCCAGTCAATATAAGGGGCTCAAAAGCCACGCAAGTCAGAGAGTTACTGAATAGGATTGCATTGCAGAATAGGACTTTGTGTACTTCCTGCTTTCCCCAACTAATGTGACATTGGACTGCTCCAACTTACAAATATGGCAAGTAACCACATTAGAGTAGGATTTGAGTAGTACTTTATTTACTAAAGTTTTTTTGTTCTATGTATGATTAATAAACCTCTTTTTCCTTGTTTTCCCTTCCAAGTCTTCTGTTCCTTCAATACTCTCTCAAACGACAGTTTTCCTAAATCTCAGGTATTTTGAACAAAGACAACATTACAACTAATTCTAACTACAGACTTCCTAATTCACGGCTATTTTGAAATCCTATATATGAGTATTTAATAAACTTCTTTGTTTTTCCTCTCTAGTCTTCTGTTCCTTCAATACTCTAACTACGGGCTTCCTAATTTGCGGCTATTTTTAACTCCTATGTATGAGTATTTAATAAACTTATTCTTTGTTTTCCCTACCTAGTCTTTTGTTCCTTCGATACTCTCTCTAACGACGGCCTTCCTAATTTGCGGCTATTTTGAACGAAGACAAAATTAGAGCAGATTGTTGCATAGACATGAGAGGTGGAAGTAAATGCAGATTAAGAGGATATGTAGGATAGATAATGGTTAGCCCAGGAATTGAAGAGGTTAAGACTGGACAGTCTCTTCCGTAAAGTAGCACTTCATGGGCAGAAACTGTCTGAGTGGAACTTCTTATCAATGGAATATAAAAAAAGGAAAGAGGACAAGTTGACCCTGTATATGTGGCATGTTAAATGCTAGTTACAAAGGTGCATAACGAAGAAATATAACTTGTCTGGACATTTGTCAGGGAAATAGTTTATTACTACTGTAGAGAGTTTGTTCCTCACTGGGTTTCTCCACTCTGTGGCCTTGTGCCAGACTAAAGTTCGTAAAGACCTGTTGATAAGAATAAAAACAAAATTCAAAGAAAAAGTGGTTATAAACAATTTTCTGGTTTTTAGAAGGTCATTGCCATGAGGCTAAAAGAAGGCCAGCACTTAGGTAATCCCCCCCCCCCACCCAAGCTTCCCAGCCGCACTGTCTGCCAAGAAAAATGGTTTAGCAAATAATGGAGCAGTGGTTGAAAGAAAGAAAGTAAATAGTCTTATATTTTCAAAAGAACACAAAACAAAAACACAGAACTATTACAAACGCTCCATAATTTACAACAGACTTATGAACACATCTGAGATTTCATTGTTCGAAGAAGAAAAAAAAAAAAAGAATGAAAACCTAAGTGGGTGAATAATTAGTAAAAAGAAAGAAAGAAAGATAAGAGAATGCTTTTCAAAAGGCCAAAACTAAATTCAAGAATATATATATATATATATATATATATATATATATATATATATATATATATATATATATATAGGGGTTGTTGACTTGAAGGCTGCTGACCTGATTTTTTTTTTTTTTAACTGAATGCTGACAACAATTTTAGTTTTCATCTTAAGCTATAACTGCTACTGCTTAAGGAACATTTGCTCAAATATCAATACTGTGTCTGTCAGTGACATTACTATAGTAAATGCTAGAAATTTGAAACCAAATTCTAAACATGATCTCTCTTTATAAAAATAAAAAAAATGAATTTCTCATTTTACATATGACTCAAAGATTCGCACATGCTTATACGTTGTTAAATAATAGATATGAAAAGTTTGCTTTCTTTTCTTTTTCTAGTGCCTCTTCATTCATTCTTTTGAGGGCCAAGAATGTCTTTTTTTTCATATTCCTGACCTTCATAAATGAAAAATTGTAGGTACACTAGAAAAACGACAAAGAAAAAAAACTTGTAAAATTTTCCTCATGTCATATTCAACAAAAAATGCATAAAACGAAAGATTGCTGCTAATATATATATATATATATATATATATATATATATATATATATATATATATATATATATATATATGGTGTCTATAAAATTTGTGTGCACTTTAAAAAATTTATAACTTTATTTGTATTTGCAATAGAAATAAAGTGTAAAAAGGATTAGAAAGAAGTAAATCTATTTTTTAAGGTTTTATTGAAATTTTATTTAAGTTTCCACATGTCCTCCATCATTAGCAATACAAAGGGTAATACGATTTTGCAGTTCATGGAAAACATTTGCCAACTGATTTACAGTAATGCCCGAAATCACATTAGTTATTTTAGCTATACTTCAAACTAGGTACATTAAACTTTATAACATTTTTTACAGATTATTTCTATTGCAAATACAAATAAAGTTATAAATTTTTTAAAGTGCACATAAACTTTATGGACAGCCTATATAAAAAGATGTTACATACAGACACAAACAAGTATTCATGACAAAGTTGCATTTTTGTTTCGATGTGAATGCTTCTCGACAGGTGAGGAAAAAAGATGCGGTTATAAAAATGATTCTATTTAAAAATGCTGCTAATGAAACATCATTTTCTTTCTTTTTTTTTTCATTTAATTTTTTTTTAAAAACACATAAGGAGAAACAATCAGAAAAGGAAAAGAAATATATGAAGGGTTTCCATGAAAGGAAAAGAAATATATGAAGGGTTTCCATGAAAGGAAAAGAAATATATGAAGGGTTTCCATGAAAGGAAAAGAAATATATGAAGGGTTTCCATGAAGGGAAAAGAAAAAATAATAAAAGAAGAAAACAGGTAAAAGCAAAGAGAAGAGGATAAGACAAGAAAAAGAAAAAAAGGAAAACAAAGAGAAACGTAAGAGTTAAGAATATATTTCTTTTTCTCCTTTATCCTCTTATCCTCTTCTCTTTGCTTAAACTTTAATCTTGCCTTTTTTTCTTTTTACAATAATCCCCTACCTAGATTCTACTTTCTGTATTTACATCCAGTATTATATTTTAAATTTGAGCTTTGAGTTTGTGTTTAATTTAGCGTTCCTTCCATGAGATCCAGTATATTTTTTTAAAAATCACAAGTAATAATTTATGCCTGATGAGTTGGTAGAACAACGAAAATTAAGTTTCAATTCGAATGTAGGTATGTGTGTGTGTGTGTAATATATATATGTGTGTGTGTGCTGCTAGGACTGATGTGAGGGGAATGGAAACTAGTTAAATTTATTTTGTTTAATTTTTTTATTAAACTTTTTTTTCTCGATCTACTTCTCTATGGTAATTTTCAAATTTGTTTTATTCGTTCTTGTAATTTTTAATTTTTCTCTATTTTCTTTTTTATAACTGAAACCTAAGTGGTGCATGGTGTGTAACATCAATTCTCCAAAAGTAAGATCCACAAGATCGATATGGCCTGACCAGCCAGGGTTCAATGATCAGCAACAACCCCTCTCCACTTGAAATTTCACTTCTGACACATCTGATCAATCACAGAATATTCCTCCATAAACATTACAGCAAGTAGTTTTTAATTGCATATTTACTATTTTGAAAATAAAAAAATACATTGAAAATTTTCTTCCATTTTCAATGTTTAAAAAAAAACCAAAAAGAAAAAAAAAACAAAAAGAAAAAAAAAAAACAAACAAAAAAAGAAAAAAGAAAAAACAAAACCTCATACCAATTTTGGCAAAATTTCTCTGGCAGTTGTGAGTTCAATCCCTGGCTCTAGTATTATTGCAAATAATTTTACTAATAAAAATGCATAACAAATGATTTTATTATCAAAATACATTGGAAGTGATTTCACTAATAGCTGATTCTGTGGAGAGTTTTGAGTTCAATCCCTGGTTCTGGTATTGCTGAAAAGTCACAGTCTGGTTTAGCTAAAGAATCAGACAAGTCACACAAAGGTGACTACAACCAGTGAATATTAACTAATAGGAGTTATCTCCCTTCATCTTGTAAAACAGAATAGGAACAATCTATCCCTGTGGATTGAATAAAAGGTTTAATTTGAAATTTCAAAAAGGTTACCAAGTACAAAGACAGGTGCCTGACAAAGCCCGGAGAGTACAAAACATACAGATTAAGTACAAGTATCTTTTACTTACTATAAGAACAACCTCATAAATTAAAATGAGGGGGAATTTCATCTTCATCTATCAAACTCTGAGCCTTGCAAGTGATTTCACTAATATCTGATTCTCTGGCAAGTGAGAGTTCAATCTCTCGGCCTGTTAGTGTTGAGAAGTCACATGGTCTGGTTTAGTCAAAGAAACAGACACGAAGAATAAGACTGACAAGTAATAGCAAATATGAAACACGAGAGCAGAACAATTGGTCGATTCCAAGAATGTCACCCAATTTGAAGATTGATTCATTTGCTTAACGGCATATCAACACCTTATGGGTCATTTAATGCCGAAATTTCATTTTCTTGGCAGCTTTGATATGATTTGTTTGTTTAACGGCATATCAACTCCTTATGGGTCATTTAATGCCAAAATTTAATTTTCATGGGAGCTTTGATATGATTTGTTTGTTTAACGGCATATCAACTCCTTATGGGTCATTTAATGCTGAAATTTCATTTTCTTGGGAGCTTTGATTTGATTTGTTTGTTTAACGGCATATCAACTCCTTATGGGTCATTTAATGCCAAAATTTAATTTTCATGGGAGCTTTGATTTGATTTGTTTGTTTAACGGCATATCAACTCCTTATGGGTCATTTAATGCTGAAATTTCATTTTCTTGGGAGCTTTGAAATAATTTCATAATTTTACTATAAATCAGTATTATTGGTCATTTTATGCTAAATAAGTAATTTTTTATATTCATAGAATTTTATTTGGGGGTTCACTATTTACCCATAGCTGGGACCCTAACAGGTGCTACTACCTCAGGTCAGGTTGGGCCTGGGAACAGCAGTAATTAAGAGTTGGTTACACACTGCTCAAAATCTCCAATCTCCTGATCAAAGCTCTTACTGCCAGATGTAGTCTATTGTCTTACCCAGGACTACCCAATTTGAAGCCAAACATCTGAAGTCCGAAATGCACAATGGTTAAAATATTATAAGCCTAATAAAACCAAGATGTATGTACTGGCTGGAATAGCAAAGCATATCATAATGTGTTGTAGCATACCTACAGATGATAATGGGTATGTCCCCATTCACATAAATGCAGTAGTAAATACTGTATGTTGGTCTGCGTCTCCAGCTGTGCTGGTCAAACTCTCTGCTTGGAGGCAGAGAGGATTCATGGACAAGGCTATATCGAAGGGCGGAGTCTTGTCTCAGTAAACAGCTACCCAATCTAGTTTTATACAGGGTCTATGGGGAATTTTTGGCCAAGCCTATGGACATGGGTACCCCACATTAAATTCGGCCTTGTGCCACATCTGACTGCATGGGGCAGTTGGTACATATCCTACGGTTGGAGATTCATTGTGGAATTCATCTGACTCACTTCTAGCAGTTGACTACTACTTCTAGGTGCTGCTGGCAAATCTTATATATGTTATTCTTGTCCTAAGTATTAGCATTCATTAGCAACCTTCGTGCGATTATTCTATTCAGTAACTTTCCCTAAGTTACAATATAATGATAATGAAGAATTGGGTGGCCCCCATGCCACCAAAAACAAAAAGAACAAACAATTTCGACAAATTGAGAAAGATCAACTTTTCTATTAAAAGAAAAAAAATTTGAAGTCAGCCTTGGTTTTGCCCAGGATTTAGACACCAAAACATAAACATACCAGTGTAAGGTTTTTTTTGTCAACTCAAGGCAGGAGATAAGCTGCACTATTTAATCAAGAGATTGAACTTAGACCTTCTGGGAGAGAAGTCAAATACTATTATCATGAAAATAACCATCTAGAAAGACAGATATAAACGGTCCCTACTTACCTGACTGCGGCTAAGGCATGACCAAATTCATGGAGGATTCCACACACCAGCAAAGTAAGAAGATAGTAAGAAATCTGACTTGCTGGCAAATTCACTCCAGGCATCTGTAAATGGAACAGAGAAAAAGTACAGAAAGTCTGGTTTCTTAGAAAAAACATATTGTGAATCTACGTGTAATTTAACGTCCATCCCATGAGACACAGTATATTATTTTTTAAAAAAAAATCATATCTCGTGCCTGATGAGTTGGTAAAATGAAACTTAAGTCGCACTCCCAATGTAGTTTTATGTATACTTATTAAGACATTTTTATGTTTATACGTTCTTTTTATAGATACAAATATTTAAGTAAATGCTCCGTTTTTATAATAAATAGTATTAACAAAATTTACTGGACTGAATGTCCGAGAAATTGTCATAGGAAATATGTGTCCTCATAATGTGTGAGGTCATTTGTTTACATTTGGATACGCATTGAGCAGATATGAATGTACGCGAGAGATTCATGGAAGATTGTAGTTTAAAAACAGTAAAATTGACCTTGCTAACTGAACGCTCCTCTGTGGCGAAATCTCTTCATATTTCAGAAGGTATGAAGACCTATTCGAAATAGATAGTGGAAAATGGGCAGACGCTAAAAAGCTATGCTTACTGCTCCGGAAATTAGGGACTACTGAACATAGCAAATTCATGGACTACATACTACCTCAAAAAACTAGTGATTTTTCCTCCCCTTTAAAAACAAGTCAAACCAAAAAAGATTATTTTCACTCTCCTAAGAAAAAAAGTCAACTCAATGAAAAACAGAAAAATTTACCATCTAGTCCATGTTACTGTTGTGGAGCACTTCATTGGTTTAAAGATTGCCAATATCAGTTTAAAACCGGTCTAACTTGTAATAAAGTTGGGCACAAGAGTTCACATTGCAGAGCAAATAAAGGAGGAAAAGGCCGGATTAGAACCACAAAAACAGACGAACTGGACGTCAAA
>OZ038495.1:100721667-100734167 GCA_964036315.1 Acanthosepion esculentum | reverse complement strand
CTACGTGCCGCTGGCATATCTTATAGGTGTTGTTCTTGTCCTAAGTATCATCATTCATTACCAACCATCATTTGATTATTCTATCCAGTAACCTTTCCTAGGTTACAACAGTTGAACAATTTCCTCACAGAGAAAGCAGAAAACCAAGACAATGGTGATGCAATTCTACAGAACGATGCAGAGAATACTATGGACAGAACATGAAAGTGACGAGGAAGCTTTAAGGAAAATGGAAGCAAGATGGATGTTGAAATTCCTCGGGCACAAAATGAGGAAAGAGGGCTTTGAAAATTTGACACTCAGACATCTTGAAGGCAAAAGGGAAGCAGTAAATAACCTAGCAATGGTGAATTGGACATAGAATCATAAAGATTTGAAGATTGAGTGCTTGGAGAACTCAACTCTCACAGGGCTTATTGAAAAGGGACTGGGCCTGATGAATACTCAAGTAGCTTAACAAAATGAATGGATGAAAGAACAGAGACTGGGGGAGGTAGTAAGAAAACAAGCATTGCTTAGAGCTAAAAATGATAAGTTTTGGAGGGCCATGAAGAGGTAAAAGATGACATTTAGAAAAACTGATACACATTCTAATATTTTCTAAAATATCGCCTTCAAGTTTTGCAGAATTTTTTTTCTTATTTTGAAAAGCATCAGAGGCTGAAAAATGACATTTTATCAACAATTTCTACACAAACTTAAAAGAAAAAAAAAAAGGTAAAATTTCCCTAGAACCAAAGAGATTGCTGAACTGCTATGCAATATCCGTCCTCCCATACATTCAGCAAATGTCAGACAATTTCCTCACAGGTAAAGAGGAAACCTGAAACAATGGAGATGCGATTCTACAGAAGGATGCTGAGAATATGATGGACAGAACGTGTGAGCAATGATGAAGTTTGAAGAAAAAAAAAATGAAAAAAAAAAAATGGAGAATTGGAGTTAGAATCTTAAAGATAGAATTGAAGGTCGAGGGCTTGTTGGAACTTGACTCTCGCACGACTTAGTGAAAAGGGACGAGATGGGAACAGTGAATAAAACCTAACAAGATTGTGCGAATGGATGATAGAACATGAATTGGGAGGGAAAGTAAGGACACGAACATTGCTTAGAGCTGAAAACTAAAGGAAGTCGTGGAGATCCAGAATATACAAAAAATTCCCTAGAAACAAAGATTGCTGAACTGCTATGCAATATTCGTCCTCCCATAGAGTCAGCAAACATTGGACAATTTCCTCACAGAGAAAGAGGAAACCAGAGGCAATGGAGGCACAGTTCTACAGAAGGATACTGAGAATACCATGGACGGAATATGTGAACGATGAGAAACTGTTAAAGAAAATGGAAACAAAAATGGCCCTTGTACCTAGAATCAGAAAGACAGAGATGAAAGTTGACGGCTTTGACACTCATAAGGACCGATTGATGGCAAAAGGGACATGTGGGGGGCGGGGACAGCGAGTAACCTAACAAGATTGTGTGAATAGTTGGCAGAATAGGGTCTGGAAGAGATAGTAATTAGACGATCATTGTTTAGAGCTAAAAATGATAGGAAGTTGTGAAGAGCCATCACCATTCAGATCCTAAAGGAACATTACACATAAAAAATGTGTAAATATAATACATTTACTGGTGTACATTTGTATATAGATCAAGTAATTTTTTTCTATGTATGTAGAGACAGATATAATATTTCTGTGTGTGATATATTTTGATAATATTGTTTTATTTAGAGGTTATTTAAAGGCAGAAAATATTTTTGGATCGTAAGAATATTAGATGGATAATGTTTTACTGATATAGGTTTGGTTTGTTGTGTTTTATGGCATATCAACCTCGATGGTTTATTTAATGCCGACAAGATTTTTATTACTGGTAATATATATTTTGTTTTGTCAAAAATTTATTTCTGGTAATAACTTTTTCCTTCAAAAAATGTATTGCTGGTAAGTTTTTTTTCTTCAAATATTTATTGCTGCTGATAATTTTTTTTACAAAGTATTTCTGGTATTAAAACCTATTTTTACACTTTCATAGTGTTTTTACTAGTTTCAGGGTTAACTATTTTCCCATAGCTGGGACCCTAACAGGGTAGACCGGGGAACACCAGCAATTAAGAGGTGGTTCCACGCTCCTCAAAACCTCAAAAAACCTTGCTGCTGGATGTAGTTTATCATCATACCCAGGACAGTATACTGATATAATTCCTACTAATTAACCCATAGCTGGGGAAGGGAGAACAGGTGAATTCTTTCCCAAGAGTATTTGTGCATAAATGCACATACCCAAACCTGGCTGGAATTGGAACTGTTCTCCAGTTTCATGCAGTTATCTGTTACACCAGCTGAATGCAGTTAATTGTAACTATTTTACAGTGTTGATTGTTAACTTGTTTTTACTTATTCATTATTAAAAACTTTGTTGATTGTTATTACATTTTCATTTGTGTAGTCATAGCTTGTTAATTTGTTTATTATTTACTTAATTTGTTTAGTATCTGTCTATATTTCTTGACGACACTTCGCAGATATCTCTCCCGAGTAATAACCCCCCCCATAGAGGAGAACATGACTAAAGACTGTGTATGCTATCCCGTGCAGCTGCGGAAAGAAATATAAAGGGGAAACAGGCCGCCCCCTTAAGGTAAGGCTTCCAGAACACCAGAAAGCGGTAACACGAGGGGAAGTGGAAAAATCATGCATGGCTGACCACATATGAAGAGATAAGGGAGGTCACCGCCCTCTGTCTATGATCTCAACCTGATCCCACAAAGAACACCATTGGAAAATTCGTAAACTTAAGGAATCAGCACATATGCTAGGCCACAAAAATCTCCTGAGCCGACCAAGCATAGAAATGAATACGAACCAGTAATAAGGAGTGCCAGAGAAAAGTGATAACAAAAATTGCAATATGAGCTCTGGTAAAAACAAGAATTGATAACAGCAAAAATTGCAATATGAACTCAAATGGTTGCTGAAGACATGAGGTTTAGAAATTCATACACAAATGTCCTCAAGGACACATGGCACAGTGGACAAAGGTGTTAGTTAGGACCCAAAGAGTGTGAGTTCAATACCCGGCTAAGGTAATGGAGAACTTTCAGAGGGAAATTAACAGGAGATAACTAACATCCATTAAACATGGCAACTAGAACGGTCTACCCCAGTGAGTGAAATAAAGGGTTCAGTTCAACATTCCAACCACTTGAAGAACGCTGGAGCATATAATGGCCAAAACGTTGTAATAAATATGTCGACAAAGATGAGGACAATAGTCCGAATAATGTAAATAATGTTAATTTGTTTACTTATTAATTCAAACCTTTTATTTTATTTTTGTATTCATTTTTAGTTCTTGATTTTTAAGTAACGTAGTCAAAATTTGTTTTCCTTTCTGCATTTCAGTTCCATATTGACTACCTGGTAGCATTATTAACATCTTATATAGATGTATTGGTATTTAATTAGTATTTTTGACATTTTACATTGATTGGTTGATATTATTAATATATTATATGGATGATATTTACTTAACAGTTGCATATTATTTACCAAATAATTCTATAGGTTTAGATTATTTACGAGTTTCTTAAAGAGGCTTCTTATTTATCAACTACAAAAATTTTTTTTATGTAGGAAGTTTACAAAGCATATAACTAGTTGGGCGTTATGTTAAATTACCTCTCTACCCCGCCCTACTTTCATTTCTTATGAAAGTTGACTGTCTGGTATGTGTACATTTATTGTAACCATTTGTATCAGTCTTTAAGTTAATGTTTGGCTACTGTTAGATGTCAACTCCTGGCCAAGACACATTTCTAAGATAATAATTTCTAATTTTTTTTTCTCTTAGTTTGAATTTAACGTATGTGATTGATCAGGGTAAAGCCCTCAAACTTTATTTTTTTTTTCCAAGAAATGAGGATGTATTTTGCTTTTGAAACTAAATTAACCGTTTGCTTGCCAGTAATTCACAATCGCTTGAGGAGATACATCATTATGTGTTGAAACATGACTGCAATTGTGTAGCGATTCTTACATGTTTTTGTTGTAATATCCGAAAATAAATAATATTGTTTTACTATGTATTGAGCCCCCTTTTAAATTAAATTTTACGAACATTGGAGGTGTACTCTATTCATTCACATTGTACCTGTGTGTGTGTGTGTGTGTGATTCACAGACAGTACTATTTTGCTGTATCACAGCTCCTCAGTACGACTAGACATTCGAATGCCTCAAGCCAGGACCAAAACCCAACTGATTTGGTGTCAGTCAAACTTTCTACCCCTAAACCATTGTCACTTGTCAGAGATAAACAGTTAATTCTAGTGTATTGTTTTTATGAATGTAAACAAACGCCAATCAGCCAGAGTGCTCCAATTCATTTTGCTGAAGAGCTTTGCATTAGCACAGGTGGCTGTTGTTTATAGAATCAGCTTATCTCTCAACAGTGCTCAATTGAAATATATTTTTCAAGAACTTAATATATATATATATATATATATATATATATATATATATATATATATATATATTTTTTTTTTCTGTTTATACATTATAGATACAATTCATTTAACTAAATGCTGTGTTTTAATTAAACAGTATTAATTACATTCACTGTTCTGAATGTTAAAGAAATTTTGTGGAAATTATGCATTCTCCAACAGGAATCAAACGTGTATTCCTATACAGAAACTGTCATTTGACCTGATGTGCTATACCATTCAGCTAGAGAAGCATCTTGTTAGCAAAGTCTGAATTATTGTGTTTTCGTGAGCAAAAATCATTGATCGAGAAAATTTGTTGAAGGTTGTACGTTCATAAACAAATTCGGACTTGGTAAGAATATTTATGCTGAAAGAAATGGCATGCCAGCCCGACTTAAAAAAAAGAGATAAAAAATAACAAAAAAACAAAAACATTTGAGATCCTGGGGTTGAACTGGCCAAATAGGATTGCATATTTAAATTTTTTACTTACAACAGGTGTCAATACTTGCTGTTCAACTGGTTGGCGCCGAAGGGTATTGAAAACCATCAAGGTGAGAACAAATAAGGAGATGACCATTGCAATGAGGCCAAACACGACGCCGATGGAAAACCAAATCCTCAGGAAGGTTGGCTTGAACTGACCCAAGCGGACAAAAGCCCGATTGAAACAGGTAGTGTACCATCGTAATTGGCAGATGGAAAGAGAGATGCCGCTGCCTTCCAACAGGTGTAAATAGTAGCGAGCTGTCTGGTGGTAACTCTGAAACAGAAAGGAAAGTTTGAAATTAAGTTGATTCCAGGTCAGTTTTACAAAAAGGCAACCATTAAACAAAACAGAAACAGTCTACCTACATGGGAAGATTCCTAAATTTTTGAGCCTAAATATCATTTGCAGTGATTTCTAATATATGGGGGGGGGATAAAGGAAAGGTTTGGTTTGTTTTACGGCATAACACCTGAAGGGGTTATTTAATGCTGAAAACATTTTTAGGATAGATTCGTATGAATAGAATATGTATTCTTTGGTTTAGATTGGTTTGGTTTATTTTGTTTTACGGCATATCAACCTCAATGGGTTATTTAATGCCGACAACATTTTTAGGATCGATTCGTATGAATAGAATATGTATTCTTTGGTTTAGATTGGTTTGGTTTATTTTGTTTTACGGCATATCAATCTCAATGGGTTATTTAATGCCGACAACATTTTTAGGATCAATTCGTATGAATAGAATATGTATTCTTTGGTTTAGATTGGTTTGATTTATTTTGTTTTACGGCATATCAACCTCAATGGGCTATTTAATGCCGACAAAATTCTTTATTGCTGGTAATATTTTGTTTTGTCAGAAATCTGTTTCTGGTAATATTTTTCCTTCATAATTGTATTGCTGGTAATAACCTTTTCAAATAAGTATTGCTGGTAATAGTTAACTATATGCCCATACCTGGGACTCTAACAAGTGCTACCACCCGGGTGAATCTGGGAACACCAGCAATTAAGAGGTAGTTCCATGCTCCTGAAAATCTCGTGATCAGAGGCCTTGCTGTTGGACATAGTTTATCATCTTACCCAGGACATGGATGTACTTTATTGTCTTACCCAGGATGGGAATAAAGGAAAGGATAAAAGATAAAACGGGATCAAGGCAACAGAAGATAGTGATTGATGTTGCATTTAATTTTTTTGAAAATTGTAGTTATCAGGGAAGCAAATAAGAGGAAGGGAGCTCCACTGTTGGGAAGTGAGAAAAGAAACTGTTAGAGGAGAAGTGATGGTTACATTTAACAATTTCAACAGTAATAGGGGTGAGACCTAGATGCCAATCTAATAGCATGCTTAAATTCATGTAGTCAAACCTCAGTTCTAAGGGGAAAATCAGGTATGGGTACTCCAAATAAGTCAAATGTTGAGTTGGAAGAATATTTTCAAGCAAAGTATTCAATCAGATGTTTTTAATGCATGACTGAAAATTGTTTGAGAGTGTATTTGAATTGAATACTAAGCTAAACAATACCACGAAAGCACAATATAAAAAGAATACATTACAAAACAGGTTTCAAAATAGTACTAAGCACTAGTTAGTTTATAATGCAAAGGCTAGGCATATAGTATCTTATAGTATCTTGAAAATGTACAAGTGCTGTTCGATAAAAGTGACTCACTTGATTTTTTTTTTTTTTCTTAAAATTTTTTTTACCTATTGTTTTTGGGGTCAAACTAATTTTAATCTTACTAATATAAAGACCCCTTCCCAACCACCTAGTAAAAAAGTTTACTCACCCTAAGGTATTCTATTGATAATTATAATTTTGGATATAAATGAGATTTAGGGAAAAACTGTGCAAAAAAAAAAAAAAAAAAAAAAAAAAGAGGACATTTAAGTCACTTTTATCGAACAGCACTGTATGTATATATAAAATACAGGGTGACTGAAACATAACTCCCCATTTTATAATTTATTTATTAACTATAATTTTTAAAATTCAATATGGTCACCAAATTTTGCTTCAAGTTTTCATTTGGTATAGTAGACTTACTCCTTTAATGAAAAAAAGTCACAGGGTGGTAAGTCAGGATTCCTGGCTGACCACTCATACATAAAATAGGGGGTTACTTTTCAATCATCCTGTATATTCTATCGTGATTCATATTACATTTGTTACAGGTATTCAAAATACGAAAGGAACCATTCATATTTTTACTCAATCTGGTATTAATCCAATAAAAAAACAAAAACAAAATTGTGGTATTCTAGGTTTATATTCTATATTTATTTTTTGTTTGCCTTTCTACTAAGTTTATGAGGTGTGTTCAAGAAGTATCAAACTATTTTCTCCCACCAAAACTAATGCTGCGTGGGAAGTGACATACACTTCCTGTGCATGTGTAAAATTTTTGCATCAGTAGACCACATCAGTTCCCGGCTGTTATGGCTCGAGTACAACCATGTAAGGCAGTCTTGTTGGATTTTTGTTTTTGCTAAAAGTTTGGTTACCATACTCTGGATTTTGAACAATCGCCTAAAAATTGAAGGTCTCATACCAGAGCAAGTGTCTGCAGCAGGGATTGGCTAACCACTGTAGCATATGCATTGTTCATAATTGGTTAATATAAACTTTAATAATATTCTTTTCTCAGCAAACAAATGAATAGCTAAAATAAAAAAATAAAACCACCATATTGCAGAGTGGGTTACATTCAAGATACAAAAACATACATGCTATCTCTGAATATCTTAATAATTAACAATGCATTTGGCCTACCATGAGGAGAAACCCTGAGTGTTTAATCATTTGCATTCAGACTTAGATCAGAAAGGTCCAGAGGCCATTTTTATCCAATCTGTGCAATGTTCTTTGCGTAAACCAAAAGTTGGGTCTCAATGTGATCAGCATACAATATATATATATATATATATATATATATATATATATATACTGGTCAACAAAAAAAAAAAAAATTGAAATGGTGTTGAGATACCAAACATCTTTAGTTAATTTGAGGGCACTGAATCTGAAAATGACTTTACTTTTTCTTGGTTAGCTACAGTTTTTACTGTACAAAAATGCCTCCTTTTTGGGAAAAAAAAGCCTTTTTTTTCCCCATTTGTTTTCTGTAAATATGGTAATAACCGATGGCAATATTTCTTGAAATAAAATCGTAGAAATCCCTCAGTTCTTATTTAAACCAACAAATATTCATCTGCTTATTGAGGAATACTATTTTTGCAAAAACAATCAGACCCTAAGTCTTTAAAAATAACCCGATTGAATATACCAAGACCAACAAGTATTTTCATCAAATCATTTAAGAAACTAACAAAAGAAATAAAACCTTCATGAACATAAGAACTGTGGTAAAAAATTTATCTTTCTTGATTGTCTGTCATGTTCAATGTTATTTAAGTTCCTTTTGATACTCCAGCAGTATCATGTACAATGGAATAGGTGCATTCAATTGGGATGTCTTTAGTTGGAGTTTCTTTCTAACCGTGAAAACAAAATGTGCTTGGTTTCCTTCCATAGTGATGGGATAAATTTATGAATATCAAACAGAAGATTTTAGGGTTTCATTTTTTTTTTATGTCACCTTAATTATTGGTTATACGAAAGTGTATTACTGATAAAGTTTATCAGTTAATTTGAATTTTGGCAATAAACTGGAAAAATTCGGTACTTCTATTTTAAAATTTTTGACTCAAAAAACACTTTTTTCCTATAAAAATAATTTATTTCAGGTGGCAGACAAGTTGCTCGACCTACCTGAAAATTTGATGGGTTTCTACAACCTTTATTAATTAAATTTTGTGATCAGCTAAGATTATAAATTATGTGGCTCATTTTTAATATTTGATATTACTAGGATCCACTTGGATTATATACCAACAGATTTATTACTTGTTATATATATATATATATATATATATATATTTAAACACACAGAGGATGTATCAAAAATACTTTCACAAAGATTGAGTGTTGGTTCTCCACACCAAAACAATGACAAAAGTCCATACAAACATATGTCCACAAATCCTTCGTTTTTGAGAAGATGAGGACAACAGTCCGACCAATGTAAATAGTGTAAAGAAAGTTTACAGTAGATGGCACTGTGTTGCCATATAGACTAGGTTACATTTGTCGTTCGTGTACATTTGTACCTAGTCTGTTTTTAACATTTAAGTCTTAAATGTATTCAGTGGATATTTTACCGTGTTTTGGTATCAGGGACTGGTCTCCAAATTTTCTAAAAGTACTTTTGGATTATATCTTGAAATAACAGCATCTACCGTAAACTTTAAACTTAATAACTCAAAAACAAAGATATATGTTTATATAGACTTCTGTTATTTCAGTGTGAGGAATCAGCTCCCAAAATTTGTAAAAGTATATTTGATACACCCTATATATATTTTGGATACACCCTGTATATATAAATTATGAGCAGTAAGCATGAAAATTTCATGGTTTTCCAATTTGGATTTTCTGGTGGATCATAATTCTCAAGTTAATGATTGAATAACCTTCTTGTAAGTTCAATGATTATAAAATACCCATAGAAATTCTGCTATTGCATCATTAAATATTCCACATTGAGGATAATTAAAAGGTATTTGTTCAATTTCAACCCCAAAAATTGAACAAATAGCTTTATCTTCCCAAACAAAAACAAAACTATTAAATAAGCGATAGAAACACATTTTTACTACGTTAATAAAAACAGCGATCAAAATAAAAAAATAAAAAATAAATAATATAAGATAAAAAATAAAAATAAATAAAAACAAGCAAAATAATTTAACCCAAATAAATAAATAAACAAATAAACGACATCCGGTAAAATAACCGCCAAAATAGACTACACGCAATGCACCACTGACCCGTATATATAAATAGCTGAGAAAAATAACAGCACTCGTGGCCTAACGATTGCATCTAGCATGAAACAGACTGTCGCCTCTAAGTGTTGACTTCTATGTTCACTTTTATATTTACATACGCTCTATCTCTGATATTGAGCACTTTATCCCATAAATATAGCACATCTTAAGACTATATATATATATATATATATATATATATATATATATATATATATATATATATACACACACACACTTTTACTGGCAGTAAACCACCTGCATATGGATAGAAAATTAATTCAGTACATATACAAAAACAGAAAGAAGTATAAGACAAGGATGTGTCTTCTCACCAGACTTAACAACCAGATACAGTGAGATGATTCTGAGAGAATTAGAAGTCCTACTAGGGTTCATTATTGTCAGCCACAATCTTAACATAAGATATGCAGATGACACAGTCTTGATAGCAGAAAAAGGAAACTACAGGAACTCCTGCTGAAGAGAGTAAAGGAAAGTGAGAAGAAACATCCATTGTAAGACGATAGAATGTATGGTTGCCAGGAGGAACAACCCCAGCATGAAAATTACAAATTAGAAATATCAAAATCAAACAAATACAAAAACTTAAATTTCTGGTAAACGTTTTAACAGCGGATGGAAAATGCGACAGTGAAATCTGAAGGCGTATTGGGAGAGCAAAAGATGCCTTTTAAAAGTTAAAGAATCAAAAAAACAGGAAAATTTTGTTAGAAACAAAGAAAAAAGTACTGAACTCTTATGTAAAATCAGTCCTCTTAAATGGCAGTGAATGCTGGACAATCTCATGGATGGCGACTTGAAGCAACAGGAATGTTGCTCTACAGAAGGATGCTGAGAATACCAGGGACTGAACATGTGAGCAACAAAAAAGCCTTAGAGAAAAAGAAAAGAAAAAGGACACTTAAAATCAGGAACAGATAGTTGAAATTTCTAAGTTACATTATGAGGAAAGAGGGTTTAGAAAATTTGATACTCACAGGACATATTGAAGGCAAGAGGGACAGAGGAAAATAAAGCATAAGTCATATAGAAAGCTTTTTTAATTGTATGGTGGAATGGGGTTTAGGAAAGAGCAGAAAGACAATATTTATTACGAGCTACAAAAGGAAAGGTTTGGTTTGTTTTACGGCATATCAACCACAATGGGTTGTTTAATGCCGACAAAATTCCCTTTTCTTTTTTTCAAAAATGTATAGCTGGTAATATTTTTTCAAAAAATGTATAGTTTGGTTGGTTTGGTTTTGTGGCATATTAACCTCAATGGGTTATTTAATGCTGACAAGATTTTTATTGCTGGTAATATTTTCTTTTTTTCAAATATTTATTGCTGATACTAATTTTTTTAAAAAGTATTTCTGGTATTAAAATCTATTTTTACACTTTCATTGCATTTTGAGTCAGGTTGTGGGTTTAGCTATTTGCCCATAGCTGGGACCCTAACAGGTGCTACCACTCCCGGGTCAAGGTGGACCTGGGAACACCAGCAATTAAGAGGTGGTTCCACGCTCCTCAAAACCTTTGATCAGAGGCCTTGCTGTTGGATGTAGTTCATTGTCTTACGCAGGATGCGGATGCAGTTTATCATCTTACCCAGGACGCCAAAAGGAAAGGACAGCCACAAGCACCCACGTCCTGAATGGACATGGCACATAAAAGAAGAAACAAAGCTACCTTGTTAGTCTTGTTCAATGAAACATATATACCTATACGTTCTTTTTATAGATACAAATATTTAGGTAAATGCTCTGTTTATAATAAACAGTATTAACGACATTTATTGGCCTGAATGTTTGAGAAATTTTCATAGAGAATATGCATCCTCCAACAGGAATCAAACCAGTATCCTATACGGAACCGTCATATAGCCTGATGTGCTTTTACCGATTAAGCCACAGAGGAGTGTTTCAGTTAGTAAGGTCGATTTTAATGGTTTTAACCGAAATGCCCCTCTGTGGCTCAACGTTGTGATAAATATAGCAACAAAGATGAGGACAATAGTCCGAATAATGTAAATGTACATAATACCTCATCTTTATATATATATATATTATTGTCATCCACAGAGACTGTTTCACAGCTCTTCAGTATGACTAGACATCCAGTTGCCTCTAGTTAGGATCAAAACCCGACTGAAATGACGTCAGTCGGAAATTCTACCACTAAGCCGTCGTGTGTGTGTATGTATGTATCTATCTATATATATATATATACACACACACAATTAGTTTTGATTAAATAGAACCAACAAGATCTGTGTTTACTTTTTATTACATTTTTCCAATTTCTGGATAAAAGAAGTGAATAAACTGTCTGATGTTCATATTTTGTTTCAGTACTTGCAACTATACCAATCATTTTCAAGAACCAATGTGGTGTATATATATATATATATATATGTGTGTGTGTGTGTGTGTCCATAAAGTCTATGTGCAATTTAAAGCTACAAGTAATTTAAATTGTACATATATACATATATATATATATATATATATATATATAGGGTGTCCATAAAGTGTGTGTGTGTGTGTGTGTGTGTGTGTGTGTGTGTGTGTAATTAAAATGAAAGATGGCTCATAATCATAATCTTATTGCCAATAT
>OZ038495.1:100691667-100711667 GCA_964036315.1 Acanthosepion esculentum | reverse complement strand
ACACGCATTATATATATATATATATATATATGCACACGCATTATATATATATATATATATATATGCACACGCATTATATATATATATATATATATATGCACACGCATTATATATATATATATATATATATGCACACGCATTATATATATATATATATATGCACACGCATTATATATATATATATATATATATATATGCACACGCATTATATATATATATATATATATATATATATATATGCACACGCATTATATATATATATATATATATATATATGCACACGCATTATATATATATGTGTGTGTGTGTGAGTGTGTGTGTATATTCAAATAATTATTAATTTCCTTGCTATTTTCATACAGTGACCCTAAATTTGAGTCATCACCAAAATAAATGAGAGGCACAAGGCAGACACCCTGGTTATGAGCACTTAAGTGACACTAAGGTATTGTTGAAATTTAACTGCTCTATGTACTGTTGCAGATACCAGGTTCGTTCTCAGGGTCCAGCTTCTGAAGGAACACAACACAATGAAGAACTCTTAAAACTGGATTACCATAAATGTATTTGTAAGGGCAGCTTCCGTTTGAAAGTGCAACCAATTCAAACATTTCTCAAACAAACGTTGCTTTAGTGTTTAAAATTGGGCATTGAGAAACTTCAACAAGGCCAATGTCATTACCGTTCTCCTTCTCCCATTTACCTTCTTTTAAGGGAAGGGTAGAAGTTCAACAATGCAATGATATAAATTTATATTATATTTTAGCAGAGGTGGAAAAAATAAGAAAATAAAAAAAAAGTATGTCATTGAAGGGAATGCTACTTTTGTCACACACTCTTGACTTCTTCAAACATTTATTGAATTTAAAACTCACACAGGGTCGCTATTGCATGAGTGGAGATCTCGTATTGGTTGGTTTTATTAATTCATACAGATGATATTGCTTTTGCTAATGTGTGCAGCAGTATAAGGAGAACAATCTCTCTTTCGGATTTGTAAAAAAAGGCCAGAGGTTAAAACACATGAAAGGTTACAACCAAGATGGGGATATTAGTCTGAATAAATCAGTAAATCTATATAAATAAATGCGAATGTCAGTGTGTCACACTTTTTCAACATTACTCCTAAAAGCTTAGCCCAACATATCCTATCATTTTGGAATCAGGCCGACTCTATAAGCAAATTAAAAACATTACAGGCTGGATCCGGACACACCATCCTGAAATTTGGGATTCTCAAATTTTCATTATTGCGATTGTTTTTGGATTATACCATGTTCAAATTAGAATTTATAATTCTTATTTCCAGCCTCATTTTCAAACTTAAATGCTAATCTGGACCTAAATTCAGATCCAAAATTAAACTAAAATTCCTTTAAGTATTTTAACAGCATTAATAATCCACCCTACAATAAAATATCTTGTGATAAACAAAAATATTATAGATGTCGTGTTAACCTCAAAAATGTTACCTGATGAATGCAGAACATATGAAACGGAGTTGTGCAAGATGTATATATATATATATATGGTGGCCCGATGATTGCATCTAGCATGAAACAGACTGTCACCTCTAAGTGTTGACGTCTATGTTCACTTTTATATTTACACATGCTCTATCTCTGATATTGAGCACTTTATCCCATAAATATAGCACACTTTAAGACTATATTTCTTCATATATATTTAGGCAGCAATTTTTCATTGATGCATGTTTCATTAAATAATATAGACAAGTTTTGTCTATTTATTTTAAGTAAGTTCCTTTCATATTGTCTGATAAGCTTAATAACATTAACATTGAAAGACTAAAGGAAATCACCATATTGATACATGTCTATCTAAGCTTTCGGCTTACATAAGCCATTATCAAAGATGACAATTACATTTCAATATATCAAACAATACACGGGTGAAACAACAATGATAGTCTGTTTTTGTTGCATGAAAAATTTCAAAGTTGATAACATTCATTCAATTTCATAATGCCTATAATTTATAACAGAAACCATTGGTTTATACCAATGGCTTCCCATACTTAATACTTCTTGTTTTCACTCTCGCGTGGTCATGTGTGACGTCACGAGCTGCGATGCAATTTTTGCTTCCACGAGTTTGTCGTTGCTTTGAAATTTTACTCCACCGTCCGTCAGTCAATTATGTGCCATGCATGATACACACTTAGGTGATCACTTATCTTTCGATACATGACTTTCCGCAGTAGGTTGCCATTTCTTTCTGCGGTAGACCAGTTGCCATCCAAGACTATAGAACCCAGTCTGTCCTGCTATTTAACCCATAGCTGGGGAGAGAAGTAGAGGCATCATACCTTTCCCAAGGGTATTAGCATGTAAGTAAAAGTAATGGATTAGACTGGAATTCGAACTTGGCTCTCTGAACCCTCAATCGGAGCTGCAATCAATTACCCCACCATATATATATATATATATATATATATATATATTGTGTAGAGATCAACAGTATGGGCATGAAATTGACAGTTAGCCTAGAGAATTATATATATATATATATATTTATTTAAAGACATTTATATTATGTTTAACGTTCTTTTTATAGATACAAGTATTTAAGCAAATGCTCTGTTTTATAATAAACAGTATTAAATAACATTTACCGGCCTGAATGTCCGAGAAATTTTCATAGAAAATTTTCGCTCTCCGACAGCCGACAGCCTGAATGTCCAAGAAATTTTCAGGCCGGTAAATGTAGTAAATGTAGTAAAATCGAAAACTGGCATGGAGAGAAGAATTGGATTCATACTTTTCTCAAGGCTGTTTGTGCATAGATGAATATAATGAACCTGACTGGAATTGGAACTTGGCTATCCAATTTTGAGTCATTATCATTACACCATCCACACATCCAAACATACAGCAGCTGGTATTCTGAAGAGGTTGCCCATCTTAGTACTGACCAGGGATTGCATGGAACTGATGTTTCAATGTGTGATATGGCTGTAGGCCCATGTTTCCCAAAAAGTCAGGATAAATCATGGATAAGAAAAAAAGAACAGGCCATAAAATAGGTATATTATATAAATTTGTTTATCCCAGGAAACAAACAAACAAAAAAATAAAAAATACGAGTCTACCATCATATAATTCTCTTTGTTCCTTCCCACATATATTACGCCAGGCCATTGCCTCAAATAACTAATGAGCCATTGTATTTTGATCACGAAGAAAGACGGAAGAAAAAAATCTATCAGATATTTTTCAGTGTTAGTGAAAGAAAGAAAAAGACAGATGGCAAGAATGCTCTCAAGAATTTAATGTCTGCTTCAGTAAAATGAAAAACTGTCTATTTTTAATATTTTCATTTGTACCCTCTTACTTCTTTAAGTGATGACCTCCATTCATACCTATGATTGTTATTGCAATATTTTGTTAAAGTTGTGAAATGCAAATATTTAACAATGCAATAGCGGAGGTTCCACAGGTATTTTATCGTCATAGAAATTGCAAGAAGTTTATTCAATCATTAACTTTAGAATTATGATTGACCAGAAAATAAGAACAGGAAAACTGAAATTCTACAGGTACTGCCATTTTTATTTCCCAATTGCCATGATCAAACTTTCTAAATAATACCTATCTGAATTTCTGAGATGAGGAGTTATCATTATTTACATTCAGACTAATATCCTCATCTTTTTTGATATTATGTCTGGATTTCTGGGATGAGTTGTTATCATTGTTTACATTAAAAGTATTGTTCTCATCACAACGTTCCAATTATTGTACCTTCTTGGCTTTTGTCAGGTGCTTGTCAATCCAGGTAACTTTCAGGAAACTTCAAACAGAACCTTTTATATAATCTATGGATCAGAAGGTTTTTGTTTTGTTGACCATGTCTACGGATATCTATGTTGAAACATTAATGTTATCAAAACATGGCAGATCTTGTGTATGCCCTTTGTTCATTTTTTTAAAACAATTTTGGTGAATTTTCTGTCTTTGAGACAAGATTATGCTAATTCCCAAAGAGCAAGTACTGCTAATATATCAGATATCTTTTGCAAACAATTGTTATCAACATCTGCCTACTTTGTGTTTTATTGCTCATTAAGCTGAAGGCATTTGCAATCTGGCTGTGCTTCAAATAAGATTTTTTAAAGCTGAGTCAATAGTTCTTAAAATGTAGACTTGTGTTAATAACACCCACTTTTTTGCCTTCAATTTTTGTTCAAAATTTCCTGTGTTATACACAAAAAAATGTGGTATATGAGAATGGAAAATAAGATTCACGCAAAGATCTCTTGGAAGCAATAAAAACTGCTGTCCGTAATATAAAAGTGGAACTGAAACAGAATAAAAATCAAAATATAAAACTTTATCTTTTGAGCATAACTGAGACAAAAGACATTCAATGCTGATTTCCCAAAGAACAAATATGGCTGATATATCAGATAACTTTTGCAAACAATTGTTATCAACATCTGCCTACTTTGTGTTTTATTATCTCGTGTGCCAACTGGGTGCATTTGCAATCTTGCTGTTTCAAATAAGACGATTTTTAAGCTGTGTAAAAATTTCAAAAATGTTTGTGTATAATATGGCCTCACATTGCCTTTAATTTTTGTTCAAAATTGATCATATTATACAGAAAAAAATACAGAAATTCCCTAAAACACAAAGTTATAAGGTAGTTGTGAGGATTGAACTCTACGACCAGATTTCTAGCAACAACACGAAGCTTGTAAGTCTTACGATACAGCATTGCCTTTTCTATGAATGTCTGAAAATAAAGCAAGTGATCATACTTGAAATTGCATCTATTGAGGCTGTTGGCTGGATATAAACTCACCACTACTTGCAATGAGAGTAGGCATCTTTTTTTCAGTTACATAACACAGTAGAGAGCAACTGTCGGTTCCTTGCACCACCCCAAAAACTACCTGACTCCTTCGTTTATGCTAATTCCCAAAGAGCAAATATCAAATACCTTCCACAAACAATTGTTATCAACACCTGCCTACTTTGTGTTTTATTACCCATTGTGCTAACTGAGGGTATTTGCAATCTTGCTATCTCACATAAAAGGTATTTTAAGCTGAGTAAAAATTTCTGAAAATGTATAATTGTGTTATCTTCCCCACTTTTTTGCTAATAATTTTTGTTCAAAATTTTTTGTATTATACAGAAGTAAATGCGGTTTATGAGAATGGAAAATAAAATTCAAGCAAAGATGTGTGGGAAGCAATAAAAACTGCTGTCTGTAATATAAAAGCAGAAACGGAAGAGAATAAACATGAAAATATAAACAAACTTTATCTTTTGAGCTTAACGGAAACAAAAGATGTTCAATTATGCTGATTTCCTAAAGAACAAATATGGCCGACATATCAAATACCTATGGTAAACAATTGTTATCAACACCTGTCTACTTTGTGTTTTATTGCCAAGAGTGCTGAGAGCATTTGCAATCTTGATGTTTCAAATAAGAGATTTTTTTTAAGCTGAGTAAAAACGTTCTGAAAACGTGTACTTGTGTACAATACAATCCCCTCTTTTTTGCACAAGAAAATATGGTAATTTAATTATTTTCTTCAGATAAGTCCAGTGATCTATCGATAGATAAACAAGTATTGAATACAAATTATCTTGACCATATCAACAATACAGTGTTTCAGTCTCACAGCAAATGTTAACTTTTTATTTACATATGTTGCACATCATTGGCCACATATCTGTTGGAACATCAAGCTGTCTACGAAAGATATCAAATTTTGTATCCAGTTGATAATGGATCCGTGCATGACATGGCTATCTGGGCAAAAAAAGTGGGACTGGCATGTCAAGGCTGTTGCATTTATTCTTTTGCAATGTCGTAAAGTCGCTTCCCCGTGCCTTTTTCTAGAAATACGTTAATGGTAACTGTCCGGATGAACACTTCACTATGGTACCTAGACTTTAGGAATTTAAACACAGTACTAGATTGGCAACAAGGCCCCATCAATACACAGTTGAATTGGCGAGAGATGGAACTATAAGTTCTTTGCTAACAGTTAGCACTTCTCGCATACAGAAATCTTCTGGCTCCAGGCTTTCCGGCCAACTTTGATCTTCAAAAAATTTAAATGCAATGTCAACTGTTATCTTCTGTCTTCTTAATTCCTGTTTGTTCATTGTCCCATAATGTTTTTCTTATATTCTTTTACAATTACTAACCCTGTGTCTTAGTGTTTTTTTTTCTTTCTTTCCTTGATTGGGATGAAATGATTAAATATATAGTAGGGTGAAACTGCTATATATTTAGAGATTCTTAGTAAAATCCAGAATATTATCGGTCCTGACCTGGCATCTTGGCTTCAGTCTCTTTCCCATAACCGTAATGTAGCTTCCGTGTGCCTTTTTCTAGAAATACTTTCATTGTCAATTGTTTGGATAAACTCTTTGCTATGGTACCTAGATTTTATGAATTTAAGTGCGGTACTAGATTGGCAACAACATCTCATAAATCTAAAGTTGAACTGGCAAGATACAACTGTAAGTTCTATGCTAACAGTTTCTTCTCTTGCACTTCTCGCTTGCAGAAGTCTTCTGGCTCTATGCTTTCCAGCCAACTTTGATCTTCAAAAAATTTAAATGCAATGCCATTGTTCCACTCATTTACTGTTGAAATAGTTAAATGTAACCACCACTTCTACTCCAGCAGTTTCTTTACTTGCACTTCCTGACAGTGCAACTACCTTCCTCTTACTTGCTTCCCTGATAACTATAATCTTCAAAAATTCTTCACTTTACCTTTCTGTAACCCCCTGCATGCTTGTGGCACTCCCACTTTGCTTGGGGTGAAATGCTTAAAATATATATATATATATATATATATATATAAAAAGGGGTGTTCCAATAACTTGAACCAATTTTAAATGTGAATTAAGTTTAAGCATCTAATGATTTTTTTTTTTTTCTTTTTCTTTCACATTTAACAACTTAAGTGTTTGGTAATTTCAGCCATGGAAAGATTAACAATCAAACAACGTGTTAAAGTTATCGAAGCCTATTACGAAAATGGACATTCAAACAGAAATGCAATGAGAAGTTCCCAGGTCGCATCATCTCTCAAACCAGCAAAGTCAATTGGCCACCACGATCGTGCGACTTGGCGCCTTTAGATTTCTTCCTTTGGGGTCATCTCAAAAGTAAGGTCTATGCCAACAAGCCATCACCAATTCAACAGCTGAAGGATGCCATAATAAGGCATATTGGTGAGATCGAGGAGAAACTATGAAGAGGTATCATCACAAATTTTGACCACAGAATGGAGAGGTGTGGCAGATATTTTTCACACATAATTGTCATGACAAGTAACATGATCCAACAGCGAAACAAATTTTCCCCAATAACACTGGTTTATTTACTGCTGACTTTGATCCGCCTTAATGAAACACCCTATATGATTACTTTTCTATTGTATGCACTCCATCATAATGTTTTCTGTTTTCTAATTTTTCCACACTCAGCAACCCTTTGAGTCTTAGTGGCTTTACTGCCTTGTTTGGGGTAAATTTGATTAAATCCCAAACAAAAAAATTATGGATCCATCACTTTTGCCTCCTCCTCAACATCAGCTAGGGGTTAAGAACAAAGCAGACTAGGCTCTCTAACTCTGGTTGGTAAACAGTCTTGAGGAGTCACCATCATTCCCACAACCAGGTGTGGTCATGGGGCCACTGTACAACCAAGCACCTGGTTCCCTCCACATATCTGGGTTGAATGCCAGCGAGGTATTTGTGCATAGTGTGTCTTGGGCAAGGAGGACTGACAGAGCCTATCCTTTGCCAGGTCAAACGACAGCTGGTAGCCAACAACTTGAAGGCTGCATTAGTTATGGAAACATGTCTGTTGATTTCATCAGGTGCGGCTTGGGGAGGACGGCTGCCATGGTACTTGACTTCAGTCTAGGACACTCTCTGGCCAACAATCATAGCACTAGCTGCATACATACACACACACACACACACACTAGATGAATGGATTTATCGGTATCCTTGGAAACCCTCAATTATGAATCTTTGCCGTGCCTTTAACAACCGTAAATTTTTAAAAATAAGTTACTCCAAAATTCGCTTGATGAGGAAATGGAACTAATGTCTTTGGTTTAATAACAAAAATAAATTTGAAGGCTTTAGCTTCCATTTCTGAAACATGGTTATCACTGTGTAGCGAAAAAAAACCCATATTTTAAATCAATTAATTTATAATATTAATGCTCTGTAAATTTACATTGAGCACTATTGTGTAAAAATAAAAATATCTATAAGAACATCGGATTTTATATCTTACTGTTCTTTCTTTTTATATATATATAGATAGATAGAGATAGATAGATAGATAGAGATAGATAGATAGATAGAGATAGAGAGATAGATAGAGATAGAGAGATAGATAGAGATAGAGATAGAGAGATAGAGAGATAGAGAGATAGATAGAGATAGATAGATAGAGATAGATAGATAGAGATAGATAGATAGAGATAGATAGATAGAGATAGATAGATAGAGATAGATAGATAGAGATAGATAGATAGAGATAGATAGATAGAGATAGATAGATAGAGATAGATAGATAGAGATAGATAGATAGAGATAGATAGATAGAGATAGATAGATAGAGATAGATAGATAGAGATAGATAGATAGAGATAGATAGATAGAGATAGATAGATAGATAGAGATAGATAGAGATAGAGAGAGAGATAGATAGATAGAGATAGAGAGAGATAGATAGATAGAGAGAGATAGATAGATAGAGAGAGATAGATAGATAGAGAGAGATAGATAGATAGAGAGAGATAGATAGATAGAGAGAGATAGATAGAGAGAGATAGATAGAGAGAGATAGAGATAGAGAGAGATAGAGAGAGATAGAGATAGAGATAGAGAGAGAGAGATAGAGATAGAGATAGAGAGAGATAGAGATAGAGAGAGATAGAGATAGAGAGAGATAGAGAGAGATAGAGATAGAGAGAGATAGAGATAGAGATAGAGAGAGATAGAGATAGAGAGAGATAGAGATAGAGAGAGATAGAGATAGAGAGAGATAGAGATAGATAGAGATAGAGATAGATAGAGATAGAGAGAGATAGAGATAGAGAGAGATAGAGATAGAGAGAGATAGAGATAGAGAGAGATAGAGATAGAGAGAGATAGAGAGAGATAGAGATAGAGAGAGATAGAGATAGAGATAGAGAGAGATAGAGATAGAGATAGAGAGAGATATATGTGATTGAAAAGTAACTCTATTTTATGTATGTGTGGCCAGCCAGGAGTCCTAACTTAACAACCTGTGGCTTTTTTCTTTGGGGTTGGTTAAAAGAGCAAGTATACTCTACCAAACCAAGACTTTGGAAGAACTTGAAGGGCAAATACAAAAAGTTATGTCTTCCAAACCACAAGAGTTTGTGGTGAACTCAGTAGATGCAATTCCTGGGCAGCACAAGAAGCTGGTAGTGAAATTTAGAGCCCATATCGTATTTTAAATAAAATCTCATGCAAAACACTTTCCTCTCATATCCATTTCTTGTAAAAATTATAGTTAATAAATAAATTATAACTATTGTAAAAAAATAGGGGAGTTACTTTTCAGTCACCCTGTGTATATATGTATACATGAGACCTGGGTTTGAATCTCACCAGGGTTGATTTGTCAAACTTCTTGACGGAATCTTCAGGTGCTGGGTATGAACTGAATGTTACACAATTTGAATTGTAATACACATTGCATTATCACAATGTTGGCATAGCTCTATATTATGCTGAGATTACAGTTTTTTAATTTTAAAATTATATTTGGCATTTAAAATCAGCGGGATATATATATATATATATATATATAGATGTTAAAAAAGAAGGAAATAAAAATTATATTTTAGTGGTGAATATTCATATTTTAATTTTTTTTTAAATTTTTAATTAAAAAGGGAGATTACTTATTCTTATTTAAACAGAAAGAAATTTTTGTTCAAATAAATAAATAGTACTTTACATTAAAAAATAAAAAATTAATCAGGATGAACGTATTTAATCAGCTGTCCTGGGTATGATGATAAACTACATCTGCATTTCTGCTAAGATTGTTCCTTTGCAGATCCACTTCTGCTAAGAGTGTTCCTTCACTGGTAATATTTGTTTTTCAAAAATGTAATGCTGGTAATAATTTTTTTTTTACAAAGTATTTCTGGTATTAAAACCTACTTTTACACTTTCATAGTGTTTTGACCCCACTTTGGGGGTTAACTATTTGCCCATTGCTGGGACCCTAACAGGTGCTACCACCCCAGGTCAGGGTGAACATGGGAACATCAGCAATTAAGAAGTGGTTCCACGCTCCTCAAAACCTGATCAGAGGCCTTGCTGTTGGATGTAGTTTGTCGTATGGTTAAAAGGGGGAATAAATCATATAAAGTTGTGTTTACAGTGTTTCTGCTCATTTTTAACTTCTGTTTATTTCAAAATTACTTTAAATTTACTTTATGATGGCTTAGTTCTAAAGCCTGTATATATTTCATTTTGTTATCAAATTATCTACCAACTCCAACAATAAGGAAATATAAGTTAGACTAATTTATCGAAATTATGATTATATTATGACTATATTGACTATATTATATATATGACTATATATATTATGATTATATTATGATTATAGATTTATATAAACTATCTAGAATTTTATGGTGGCCATTTGATTCTTTACTGACAGCTATAGTTATATAGATCTTTTGCATATGTTTTATAATAACCGTTATTCAAGTCTAAGGTTACATCGAGAAAGTTGGTCACTTTAGCATCAGTGGTGATGGTAATATTTAGTTAGTGATCTTTAAAAAAAACTTTATCAGTTCCTTTCTTGTTTATATTTTATTTTGTGGGCTAGTTTTATGGAGGGAAATTATGCAGTCATCTCTATAGTTTTCCAGTGTCCTTAATATCAAAAATAAATCTAAGTCGCCACAATAATAGAATTCCAACAAGTTTGCATTCCCATGGCAATATTAAATTCTGGGTTACTTTTTTTGGTTCACAGATAACTGTTATGAAATAGTATACAGGCATCCATTTATCATGCGATCTATCTTGAACTGATTTGTATAAATTATCTAGAATTGTATGGCGGTCGTTTGAGTCTTTACTGATGTAGCTATGGTTATATAGATCCTTTGTATATGGTTTATAATAACTATTATTTAGGTCTAAAGTCACATCGAGAAAGTTGATCACTTTAGCATTGGCGGTGGTAATATTTAGTTTGTGATCTTCAAATTAATTTACAAAGGAGAATGATACTGTCATCTCTATAGAGTCCAGTCTCCTTGATGTCGAAAATAAATCTAAGTCACCATAATAATAGAATTCCAACTAATTCACATGCCTCCACTGAGTCATATGTATCCATAGCAATACAAAATTCCTGGTTACTTTTTTTGGTCCACAGATAACCATTATGAAAGAGTATAGGTTTTTGTGCCTGTTTTACAATATTTATTTTCTGATTGCTAATAGGACAGTAATTTATTATCAGATTTATAGCTGACATTAGCAGATTCTCTGCGATGGACAGGTAAAAATCACAAATCTTGAATTAAATGAATGTACATTCATTCTTTTTATATTATAGCTTCAGCTGTTTCATGTCACTGGTTAATTCCTAGAGCATTTTTGGTATATTTGCATGCTCTTTCAAGGATGTTTTTGCTGATTTAACCAATATTATTTTAGGTTGGCTTTAGTAATAGATATTGGGGGTGGTGTTCAAAAACATTGGCCTTATGATCTTTAAATTGGATGAACGCTTGTTGTTTAGTATTTTTGGAATTTGTGGATCCTATCATCAATTTTTAGTTCTATGGCTATTTTCTTGGCTTCACTATTGATGTTATTTTCCCAGTTATTGGGTGCGTTTTTAACTTCCTTGTTAATGACTTTATGGTACATATTCGCATTGACTTTGTAATGGTTACCCGTCTCGCCTGCTTTGTAATGGTTACCCGTCTCGTCTGCTGTGCAATGGTTACCCGTCTCGTCTGCTGTGCAATGGTTACCCGTCTCGTCTGCTGTGCAATGGTTACCCGTCTCGTCTGCTGTGCAATGGTTACCCGTCTCGTCTGCTGTGCAATGGTTACCCGTCTCGTCTGCTGTGCAATGGTTACCCGTCTCGTCTGCTGTGCAATGGTTACCCGTCTCGTCTGCCTTGATGATTATTTTGTCAGATTTTTTTATAATAGCAACATCCTTTAGCATTTTTTGCTGTAGATTGTTGGTAAAATTAGCGAATTTAATTTTGTCTATTACGGAGGCACAGTGTAGTCATGGATAGTGGCTCAGATTCGGGAATCGGAGAGCAGAGTTTGAATTCCAGTCAAATCCACTGCATTTATTTTTGTTCTAATACCCTTGGGAAAGGTATGAATCATCATCTCCCCCCCCCCCCGATATGGGTAAATAGCAGGACAGACTGTATGGCAACTGGTCTACCACAGAAAGAAATGGCAACCTACTACAGGAAAAAATCTGCCTTGTCAGTCACGTATCGAAAGATACATGATCGCTTAAGCATGTATCATGCATGGCACATAACTATTACGGAGAATAGATCTTTTTTGAAGTGCATTAATAGATCGTCACATGGAGGTGTTTTTTGGGACTTGAATCTGTAAAGCTCGTATTCCTAAGTTGTTATACTCGTTCGTGTGTTTGCAAAAAAAGAGTTTCCACCTTATTCTTCTTATGACACTCTCAATCTTCTGTAAAAGGATCAGGTTATATGGCCGTGATCTTTTGTCAGGAACCATGATATTTTTAGTGGAGTAGTCCAATTGATTCCATACTCCGGTAAAGGTGAGGATACAAAGTGTATAAATATTTTATAACAGTACAAGATTAAAAGGATCAAAATGTAAATATAATTATAAGGTGAGATACACACACACACCTATGCTACAACATATGCGTAGACCAGCCATTCTCAACCTTTCCTCCATCATTGACCCCCTCAGCTTTATGTATTTCTCCATTTACCCCCTACTCCCATACAAAAAATTCATAGCCATCATAAAGCATTGAAGAATTATTTTTAAAATTATCAGGTACTTCAATTATTTACTCCCGACTATATAATTTTTTACCCCCAGGGGTAAATTTACCCCTGGTTGAGAACCTCTGGCCTACACAATAATAGGTATGTCCCCATTCACATAAATACAGTAGTAAATACTGTATGTTGGTTTAGAGTTGGAGATTCATTGTGGAATTCACTTTACTCACTTCTAGCAGTTGACTATTCTTTGGCTCGACGCTGGTGAATCTTATAGGTGCTGTTCTTGTCCTAAGTATTATTGTTCATTATCAAACTTTGTTTGATTATTCTATTCAGTAACCTTCCCTAGGTTACAACAATATATATAATTGTCCAAAACTTTGTTGGCTCTCAGTGCTTTTGCTCAAACTCTTAGTCGTATTAAGAGATTGTTTTTTTGTTATACTAAAATGTGAGCATTATTGTTGATGATATAAAACTTGGCCAAAGTTGATAATTCCCAAATTCAACAAGTACTTTGTGGGCATGTACACAAAGTTATTAAGGGCTGGTTTTTATAATAGGGGCTTCCACCACTTTTTAACAATTTCTAAAGGTGGAGGTATATATTACATATGTCTTCTTGATACTTTTTTTTTTCTGGAGGCATTAAAATTAACAAGCCATTCTCTGCCCTAGTAAATAATAGACTGAAGGTCATTTTTGAGGTCAGCTGCCAATTTAATCTTATCCAAACAATCAGTTACTCTCAAGACAGGAGTAAATAGTTGTCATCATCATCATAGGTAAGTAGCAGAGAACTGATGACATCAGGAAGGTGCTAACAAACATTAAAAACAAACTATGTCTAAGGATAAATCCCTGGGGGACACCGGCATTAGTATAAAAGGATCTAGAAGAGTGGACATTCAGGATAACTTTCATTTCCCACTTTTATAAGAAAGACTGAATCAGTTTAAAAATTTGTCCAGAAACCCCATAACTTTTCAACTTGTGAAGAAGTCTGCCAAACCATGTTGAATGCTTTCAAAATGTCCAAAGCAACAGCCCAAGTTTCATTCTTATGTAAAGCTAAATAAACTCTCTTCCACAATAATCATTAATACAACAGTTGACCTAGAGAAAAAAAAGCCATACTGCTTGTCTGGGGGAAAAAAAAAAAAAAAAAAAAAAAAAAAGGCTCTGTGATATGAAATTCTTAACTAATTCAGCGTCAATTAGGGCCTCTACTAGTTTACCAAAAATAGGTAGAAGGCTAACAGGCCAATAGTTGGAAGGGTTGGATGGTTCACCTAAGTTCTGAAAGACTGGAACAACAAAAGACAAGAGTGTAGAGAAAAATAAATGATGATGGGTGGGGGGAGGGTATGGGGGCAAAAAGTGCAGTGTGACGCTCGCCGGCAGGCCAGCTCTTTTTCTTCTTCAGTCACCTCAAGGAAATGGATTGCATGGCTCCCTTTCTCAGCTGTTACACTGGGCAGTTGGGAAACAGACACCAACTCAGCCGCGCCTACTTCAACTTCCTCTCTGTCTATCTGTCAATCCGTACAGCCAACTCTAACACACGCAGTTCACCTAATGACTTCTCTCTCTGTGCTGCTGGCACCCCGCTTTTTATGCTATTCCAAGATGGCGAAAATTTGCATGTGTGCAAATGTCGACTTGGAAGATTGTGTCTTCAATAGCGGCCATATTTCTTTTTTGTCATCATTTTGCAGGCAAGATATGTTCATGCTCGTTTCGAATTCCGAGGTAAGTCATGTCTTTTGTTACAAAGTGGCAACAAGGCATTTATTATACTGTTTAGAGAGAACAGGAGCCAGTTCAGGAGCACACTTCTAAAGGACTACTACAGGAATATCATCAGGTTCACATGTTCACATGCTTTATGGGGATCAAGATTAAAGATCATAGCAAAAGCCATGGAAGGTGTTATATGCATATCACTCAACAGAGACAGTTCAAAGTAGAAAGCTAGGCAAGGATTCTCTCCAGATGAGTCAACAGTAGATTTTAAGGAGAATTTATGGGCAAAACATTCAGCTTTATCAGCAGAAGATGTTAACACCTCAAATTAATTGAAGAGAGGAATAATAGAAAACTTATTTAAATTCACTATAACAGAATGGCCAGTAACCGTGAGAGCTAAAGTTGTTAGATGCAATATGGCACCTCATTCTCTCAGCAAACAAAGCTCCTTCAAGGACATGTTTACATTTATTATGTGCAGCTGTGAATATATGTCACTTGTGATCAGAACTGTTATGCTGGTATAGCTGGAAAATGTGATTCCTGTGGATTATACTGGCAGAACATGCTAGTATGAACATGAAGATTGAGGTTTCACCTGGTATTTCCAAGAAGGAATAAAAGCTTCTATGCTGGATTTGACTCAAGAGGAAGCCTCATTGGCAAAATTCTCAAGGAAGGTTAAAGATGCCAATCCGAGAGGCATATCAAAGAAAGTCACAAAATGAATCCCAATCAGCATGCTTGCAATAGAAAGAGGTCCTATGAATAAGAGGTTCCTGTCTAATAGATGATTGGAATAAAATATCAGTAGATACTATCGAGTGATAAGAGTTGCCAAGAGGACAGTGTTGTAAAACTAGATAAGGAAAAGGAAAGGAAGTAAGGAACAAATCAAATAAAGAAGCATGTTGACGAGATTTTCTAGGGAAATAATTAGGGAAATTCATGATTCTAGTAATATATAAATATATATATATATAAAAATGGTGGTACTTGTTTGGAAAAACCTCGGATAGCTCAACTTGCAGTAGAACAAATCGGTACCAGAGGAAAAATGGGGAATCAAAAAAGAAAGAACCAAGAACATTAGACCAAGGCGAAAACAATAGTCAAGTGTTTAAGCTCCAAGTTCAAAGGAAAAAAACCTCGAGCGCGAGTAAAAAGACAACTACGTAAAGTGCTCAATACACGAAGTAGAGCAAAACCTAAGATAATCCTAAGGAACCAGGCAAACCGACCTAGGTTTCACCTAAACGGATCGTCAGGGTAATCCTGGCTGAAAAGGAAAATTATGGAACAGTACTTATAGATAAAACAAAAAATAACCGTGATCACAACTACAAGGAACCTAAGAATTTATTGAACCAAAAATCAGAAATTCTTAGTAGGTGTAGACATAGCATACATACTCCACCCCACATCATTTGGCTTTTTTTTCTTTTGTCACATCGTCACGGTTATTTTTGGTTTTAGCTATAAATACTGCTCCATAATTTTCCTTTTCAGCCAGGATTACACTGAAGATCCGTTTAGGTGAAAACGTAGGTAGGTTTGCCTGACTCATTGGGATTATCTTATATGTGTGTGTGTGTGTGTGTGTGTGTGTGTGTGTGTGTGTACATGATATACTCGCCTGTTGAGTTTGACGTATGAGGTTCTGATGACCACCTACTAATTAACCACATGCCTATGATGGGCACAACTTTTGAGGTCAGCTTGAGAACTGCATAAAAGTCCACAAACAGTACAGGAGAAAATATTGCATGCAAGTGAAGCAGGAACATTGTCAGCTGTTTTATTTCACTTGTGTTTCACGTGGACACTGCTTTAGTCTTTCATGGCACCTGGAACGATACTCTGATCTCTTCATAGCTACTTCAACACTTGATCATCAAATGTCAGCCTACAGATTGTATGCAGATGGCCTTTATAGAAGACATCTAATCGATTAATGTGCCATCCATAAGGTGTCAAAGTTTCAATGGCATAAAAAAACATTTGACAAAACAACAGATTTGTACATTTTGATTTTACTGCAAAGCTTGACACAGCGAACCAAAAGGAAGCACTGACTTTTGCAATGTGATTCACAATCTTATTATATACATATATACATAGTGTGTACTATATATATATATATATATATATATATATATATATATATATATATATATATATATACATACACACACACAAGGTTACCAAAAAAGTTCTGTCCGTTTTTTAATTAGTCATTGAATGGAGTTGAAATATATATGAAATGCATGTAGCAATTGTTTTCAAATTCGGACAGCCGGAAGTAGGAACATCAGACGTTATAAAAAACACGTGCACTATGCCCGGACATCAGTTATAACCTGGACAGCTGTGAGAAGGATGGAAGTGTCTAGAGATCTCGTTCGGGGCTGTTTCCTTTATGACTTCAAAGAGGGCTTATCAGCAGCTGCATCAAGTTGCTGCATATGTCAAGCGTTTGGGGATAGTGCTGTCAATGAATGTACTGCAAGGCGTTGGTTTTGAAAATTCAAGTCGGGAGATTTGTCTCTCCATGATGAGCCTTGCCGTGGATGACCACAGGTCTTGAATGACGGAGCCCTGAAGGCAGCCATTGAAGAGGACTGTAGTCTAACATGTGGTGAACTTGCAAGACAGTTCAACGTTTCCGATGAAAGAGTTAGACGTACAAACTGATCAAGTGGGTTCCGCAAACGCTGTTGGAGATCCACAAGGGACAACGAGTGGCGGTCTGCGTATCACTACTTTCTCTCCACCGTACCGCATCCTTATTCAATTGAGTGCTTACCAGTGATGAGAAGTGGGTTCTGTATGAAAATACCAAGTGTTCAAGACATTTCTTTGTCTCCTCAGAATGCTGTCCCTCACACTGCAAGACCGCCTATGCATTCACGCAAGATTACGCTTTGTGTCTGGTGGACAGGTCGTCAAGTTGTTCATTATGAACTGCAACCAATGAGCCAAACGGTTACTGGAGACCTATACTCGCAGCAATTGAAACGTGTCCGTATATATATGTATATGGCACATACAATATATATATATATATATATGTATATGGCACATACAATATATATATATATATATATATGTATATGGCACATACAATATATATATATATATATATATATATATATGGCACATACAATATATATATATATATATATATATATATATGGCACATACAATATATATATATATATATATATATATATATGGCACATACAATATATATATATATATATATATATATATATGGCACATACAATATATATATATATATATATATATATATATGGCACATACAATATATATATATATATATATATATGGCACATACAATATATATATATATATATATATATATATATATGGCACATACAATATATATATATATATATATATATATATATATGGCACATACAATATATATATATATATATATATATATATGGCACATACAATATATATATATATATATATATATATATGGCACATACAATATATATATATATATATATATATATATATATATGGCACATACAATATATATATATATATATATATATATATATATATATATATGGCACATACAATATATATATATATATATATGGCACATACAATATATATATATATATATATGGCACATACAATATATATATATATATATATATATATATATCACATAATATATATATATATATATGGCACATACAATATATATATATATATATATATATGGCACATACAATATATATATATATATATGGCACATACAATATATATATATATATATATATATGGCACATACAATATATATATATATATATATATATGGCACATACAATATATATATATATATATATATATGGCACATACAATATATATATATATATATATATATAGATGGCACATACAATATATATATATATATATATATATATGGCACATACAATATATATATATATATATATATATAGATGGCACATACAATATATATATATATATATATATATGGCACATACAATATATATATATATATATATATGGCACATACAATATATATATATATATATATATATGGCACATACAATATATATATATATATATATATATGGCACATACAATATATATATATATATATATATATGGCACATACAATATATATATATATATATGGCACATACAATATATATATATATATATATATGGCACATACAATATATATATATATATGGCACATACAATATATATATATATATATGGCACATACAATATATATATATATATATGGCACATACAATATATATATATATATATGGCACATACAATATATATATATATATATGGCACATACAATATATATATATATATATATATATATATATATGGCACATGCAATATATATATATATATATATATATATATATATGGCACATGCAATATATATATATATATATATATATATATATATATATATATATATATATGGCACATGCAATATATATATATATATATATATATATATGGCACATGCAATATATATATATATATATATATGGCACATGCAATATATATATATATATATATATGGCACATACAATATATATATGGCACATACAATATATATATATATATATATATATATATGGCACATACAATATATATATGGCACATACAATATATATATATATATATATATATATATATATATATGGCACATACAATATATATATATATATATATATATATATATATGGCACATACAATATATATATATATATATATATATATATATGGCACATACAATATATATATATATATATATATATATATGGCACATACAATATATATATATATATATATATATATGGCACATACAATATATATATATATATATATATATATGGCACATACAATATATATATATATATATATATATATGGCACATACAATATATATATATATATATATATGGCACATACAATATATATATATATATATATATGGCACATACAATATATATATATATATATGGCACATACAATATATATATATATATATATATGGCACATACAATATATATATATATATATATGGCACATACAATATATATATATATATATATGGCACATACAATATATATATATATATATATGGCACATACAA
>OZ038495.1:100664167-100686667 GCA_964036315.1 Acanthosepion esculentum | reverse complement strand
TATATATATATACATATATATATGGCGCATACTATATATATATATGGCGCATACTATATATATATACATATATATATGGCGCATACTATATATATATATGGCGCATACTATATATATATACATATATATATGGCGCATACTATATATATATATGGCGCATACTATATATATATACATATATATATGGCGCATACTATATATATATATGGCACATACTATATATATATATATATATATATGGCGCATACTATATATATATATATATATATATATGGTGCATACTATATATATATATATATATATATATATATGGTGCATACTATATATATATATATATATATATGGTGCATACTATATATATATATATATATATATATATATATATATATGGTGCATACTATATATATATATATATATGGCGCATACTATATATATATATACATATATATGGCGCATACTATATATATATATATGGCGCATACTATATATATATATATATGGCGCATACTATATATATACATATATATATGGCGCATACTATATATATACATATATATATGGCGCATACTATATATATATACATATATATATGGCGCATACTATATATATATACATATATATATGGCGCATACTATATATATATACATATATATATGGCGCATACTATATATATATACATATATATATGGCGCATACTATATATATATATGGCGCATACTATATATATATACATATATATATGGCGCATACTATATATATATATGGCGCATACTATATATATATACATATATATATGGCGCATACTATATATATATATGGCGCATACTATATATATATACATATATATATGGCGCATACTATATATATATATGGCGCATACTATATATATATACATATATATATGGCGCATACTATATATATATATGGCGCATACTATATATATATACATATATATATGGCGCATACTATATATATATATGGCGCATACTATATATATATACATATATATATGGCGCATACTATATATATATATGGCGCATACTATATATATATACATATATATATGGCGCATACTATATATATATATGGCGCATACTATATATATATACATATATATATGGCGCATACTATATATATATGGCGCATACTATATATATATACATATATATATATGGCGCATACTATATATATATATGGCGCATACTATATATATATATGGCGCATACTATATATATATACATATATATATGGCGCATACTATATATATATATGGCGCATACTATATATATATACATATATATATGGCGCATACTATATATATATATGGCGCATACTATATATATATACATATATATATATGGCGCATACTATATATATATATGGCGCATACTATATATATATACATATATATATGGCGCATACTATATATATATATGGCGCATACTATATATATATACATATATATATGGCGCATACTATATATATATATGGCGCATACTATATATATATACATATATATATGGCGCATACTATATATATATATGGCGCATACTATATATATATACATATATATATGGCGCATACTATATATATATATGGCGCATACTATATATATATACATATATATATGGCGCATACTATATATATATATGGCGCATACTATATATATATACATATATATATGGCGCATACTATATATATATATGGCACATACTATATATATATATATATATATATATATATATGGCGCATACTATATATATATATATATATATATATATGGCACATACTATATATATATATATATATATATGGCGCATACTATATATATATATATATATATATATATATGGCGCATACTATATATATATATATATATATGGCGCATACTATATATATATATATATATATATATATGGCGCATACTATATATATATATATATATATATATGGCGCATACTATATATGTATAGCGCATACTATATATATATATATATATATATATGGCGCATACTATATATGTATAGCGCATACTATATATATATATATATGGCGCATACTATATATGTATAGCGCATACTATATATATATATATATGGCGCATACTATATATGTATAGCGCATACTATATATATATATATATATGGCGCATACTATATATGTATAGCGCATACTATATATATATATATATGGCGCATACTATATATGTATAGCGCATACTATATATATATATATATATGGCGCATACTATATATGTATAGCGCATACTATATATATATATATATATATGGCGCATACGATATATGTATAGCGCATACTATATATATATATATATATGGCGCATACGATATATGTATAGCGCATACTATATATATATATATATATGGCGCATACGATATATGTATAGCGCATACTATATATATATATATATGGCGCATACGATATATGTATAGCGCATACTATATATATATATATATGGCGCATACTATATATGTATAGCGCATACTATATATATATATATATGGCGCATACTATATATGTATAGCGCATACTATATATATATATATGGCGCATACTATATATGTATAGCGCATACTATATATATATATATATGGCGCATACTATATATGTATAGCGCATACTATATATATATATATATGGCGCATACTATATATGTATAGCGCATACTATATATATATATATATGGCGCATACTATATATGTATAGCGCATACTATATATATATATATATGGCGCATACTATATATGTATAGCGCATACTATATATATATATATATGGCGCATACTATATATGTATAGCGCATACTATATATATATATATATGGCGCATACTATATATGTATAGCGCATACTATATATATATATATATGGCGCATACTATATATGTATAGCGCATACTATATATATATATATATGGCGCATACTATATATGTATAGCGCATACTATATATATATATATATGGCGCATACTATATATGTATAGCGCATACTATATATATATATATATGGCGCATACTATATATATATATATATGGCGCATACTATATATGTATAGCGCATACTATATATATATATATATGGCGCATACTATATATGTATAGCGCATACTATATATATATATATATATGGCGCATACTATATATGTATAGCGCATACTATATATATATATATATATGGCGCATACTATATATGTATAGCGCATACTATATATATATATATATGGCGCATACTATATATATATATATATGGCGCATACTATATATGTATAGCGCATACTATATATATATATATATGGCGCATACTATATATGTATAGCGCATACTATATATATATATATATGGCGCATACTATATATGTATAGCGCATACTATATATATATATATATGGCGCATACTATATATGTATAGCGCATACTATATATATATATATATGGCGCATACTATATATGTATAGCGCATACTATATATATATATATATGGCGCATACTATATATGTATAGCGCATACTATATATATATATATATATATATATATATATATATATGGCGCATACTATATATGTATAGCGCATACTATATATATATATATGGCGCATACTATATATGTATAGCGCATACTATATATATATATATATATATATATATATATATATATATGGCGCATACTATATATGTATAGCGCATACTATATATATATATATATATATGGCGCATACTATATATGTATAGCGCATACTATATATATATATATATATATGGCGCATACTATATATGTATAGCGCATACTATATATATATGGCGCATACTATATATGTATAGCGCATACTATATATATGGCGCATACTATATATGTATAGCGCATACTATATATATATATATGGCGCATACTATATATGTATAGCGCATACTATATATATATATATATGGCGCATACTATATATGTATAGCGCATACTATATATATATATATATATGGCGCATACTATATATATATATATATGGCACATACTATATCTCTATATATATATATATATATATATATATATATATATGGCACATACTATATATATATATATATGGCACATACTATATATATATATATATGGCACATACTATATATATATATATATGGCACATACTATATATATATATATATATGGCACATACTATATATATATATATATGGCACATACTATATATATATATATATATATGGCACATACTATATATATATATATATATATGGCACATACTATATATATATATATATATATGGCACATACTATATATATATATATGGCACATACTATATATATATATATATATATGGCACATACTATATATATATATATGGCACATACTATATATATATATATATATATGGCACATACTATATATATATATATATGGCACATACTATATATATATATATATATATGGCACATACTATATATATATATATATATATGGCACATACTATATATATATATATATATATGGCACATACTATATATATATATATATATATGGCACATACTATATATATATATATATGGCACATACTATATATATATATATATGGCACATACTATATATATATATATATGGCACATACTATATATATATATATATGGCACATACTATATATATATATATATGGCACATACTATATATATATATATATGGCACATACTATATATATATATATATGGCACATACTATATATATATATATGGCACATACTATATATATATATATATGGCACATACTATATATATATATATATGGCACATACTATATATATATATATATGGCACATACTATATATATATATATATGGCACATACTATATATATATATATATATGGCACATACTATATATATATATATATGGCACATACTATATATATATATATATATGGCACATACTATATATATATATATATATGGCACATACTATATATATATATATATATGGCACATACTATATATATATATATATATGGCACATACTATATATATATATATATGGCACATACTATATATATATATATATGGCACATACTATATATATATATATATATGGCACATACTATATATATATATATATATATGGCACATACTATATATATATATATATATATGGCACATACTATATATATATATATATATATATGGCACATACTATATATATATATATATATATATGGCACATACTATATATATATATATATATGGCACATACTATATATATATATATATATGGCACATACTATATATATATATATGGCACATACTATATATATATATATGGCACATACTATATATATATATATGGCACATACTATATATATATATATATATATGGCACATACTATATATATATATATATATGGCACATATTATATATATATATGGCACATATTATATATATATATATATATATATGGCACATATTATATATATATATATATATATATATATATGGCACATATTATATATATATATATATATATATATATATATATGGCACATATTATATATATATATATATATATATATATATATATGGCACATACTATATATATATATATATATATATATATATATATATGGCACATACTATATATATATATATATATATATATGGCACATACTATATATATATATATATATATATATGGCACATACTATATATATATATATATATATATATATATATATATATATATATGGCACATACTATATATATATATATATATGGCACATACTATATATATATATATATATATATATATATGGCACATACTATATATATATATATATATATATATATATATATATATATATATGGCACATACTATATATATATATATATATATATATATGGCACATACTATATATATATATATATATATATATATATATATATATATGGCACATACTATATATATATATATATATATATATATGGCACATACTATATATATATATATATATATATATATGGCACATACTATATATATATATGGCACATACTATATATATATATATATATATATATGGCACATACTATATATATATGGCACATACTATATATATATATATATATATGGCACATACTATATATATATGGCACATACTATATATATATATATATGGCACATACTATATATATATATATATGGCACATACTATATATATATATATGGCACATACTATATATATATATATGGCACATACTATATATATATATATATATGCGCATACTATATATATATATATATAAGTGAACATAGAAGTCAACACTTATTCCTACGTTTGATTTACGTTCTTGGTGTAAGGTGGGTTGAACCATATGTTACCTTCAACCTAAGAAAAGGCACATACAAACCATACAGAAAACCCAATGATAAACCACTCTATATATACACATCTTCCAACCACCTGCCTTCTATAATCAAACAGATACCAAAATCGATTAACCGTACGCTTTCTGACAATTCCCTCAATGAATCCATATTTAACAAAGCTAAGAAAGACTACGAAACAGCCCTAAAAGTTAGATTCCCAGCAACACTCACATACTCAACAAGAACACAAAAAAGGCCAACAGGTAAAGAAATATCATATGGTTCAACTCACCAAACACAGCTACACAAAACATCTTTCACAAATAGTAAATATGCAAACAGCACAATGCTTTCTAAGTATATCTGGGAAATAAAAAACAAAACGCACACCAGACTAAGAATATCTTGGAAAATAAGGAAAAAATCATCAGCCTACAACAACCTATCAAAACCTTCAAACTTGGCTTAGAGGAAAAAATAGCTATCATTACCTTCCCAGACCAAAATAAATTATTAAATAAAAGATCCGAGCTAATCTCAAAATGCAGACATGAAAACAAATTTTTACTACGTAACTTAAAAATCGAAAACGGAAAAAATAAATACATAAATAAACATGACAATAAAATAAGCAAAATAAATTAATCCAAACACATTACCAAATCACATCTGTTAGAATAGACGAAATAGAATAAAAAAATAAGGAACAAAATCAATAAATAAAGTAAATAATAAACAAATTATTAAACTATTATGACCAAAAAATTTGGCTATAGAAAATCAAAACAAAAAATCGGACAAAAAATAGCCATAACTGTTATATAACGATAAAAAAACAAATGAAAATAATATACTGTGTTACTTAAAAATCGAAAACCAAAAAGAGAAGAGAAAATATACAGTGTAACAAATAAATAAAAACAAGTATAATAAATTGATCTAAATACATCCAAATATATAAACTAACAACTGATACCAATAAACTAACCGTTTAGAAAAAACAAATAAAAACAATCAATCCAAATAAATAAATTAAAAACTGTTCCCAGCAAAATAATAGTCAGGACAAACCACAACAATCAACACCAAAATTCAACAAATAGCTTTAATTATCTTCCCAAACAAAACTATTAAATAAGCTATATAAACAAATTTTTATTATGTTAATATAAACACCGACCAAAATAAAAATTAAAAAAAAAAAAAAAATAATTAAATATGTAAGATAAAAAATAAATGTTTAAAAGGTAAGCTTAAATATTAATGCTATACTTAAATGCAGTGATCATTTGAGTTCTGGAGCCTATGACACCTACTCCTCCCTACCCATTGTGATGAAGGCCCAGTCAAGAGCCCTCCACAGGAGACAGCTTAAATGGCACCTGACAGGGCAGCTTTTAAACTAGTGTTAAATAAAAGCAAGTAAAACAATATTTTATCTTTAACATTGTCTGACAGCTTGTAATTTTTTTTACCACTGATCTAATTTAAATGTTAATGAATAAGCTATGATTTAAAAATACATATAATACCATTTGGAGGTGTTTTTTTTTTTTGACTATTGTAAATTCTTACCTCCTTCACTTCAAGATAATATTTAACATATTGTTGGAAAATTTGCACAAGTGTTGTAAAAAAAAAAAAAAGTAAAAAACACAAATAAAGAAATAAAAAAAAATTAAAAGAATAAAAAAAAAAATATTACTGCGTGAAAAACAATTCCACACAATACAAAAATACAATATTGATGCAACCTGATCCTCTATACGACCTTGAATCATGTTCTGGGCACCCCCACACTATGTGTCACATTTGTCACCCTGGTGAGAGAGACAAGAAAAGACCCCCAACAATGTTGGTTGTTTTTTTTTTTTCAAATCAAGGGAAGTAATTCTTACTAAAATTACCTTCAATCAAGTTAAACCACCATTTGTCTACAAGTTTCTAATAACTATATTTTCTTGCAAAAATACTTATAATTTTTACTTACAAATAATTAACTTTTTTTATTTGGTTGATATGCTTATTAAAGGTTCTATTTTTCAAGATGGCTTGTGTCTTAAAAGTTAATAAATAAGCTATGCATACAGAATACCATGAGGGGAAAAAATTGGTTCCAAATTTGGTGCTGAGATTTTTTAAATATACACTGAAATGAAATGTAAATAATTAGGCAGCTGACCCCCCACGTTGGAGACAGTATCAGCCAAAATGGGGTGAGAATAATACAAATGAGACTGTTCACATTTAAACAAATAATCATGAATTTAATGTTGTGATGTCTGAAAACAAGATTTTATTTTACATACCAAAAAAATGTAAATTATATTTAATGTTTGGTATTTAAAAACCATGGTGACAAACCAAATCCTCGTCTCTTGAGCCCAGCTAATCCTTTACAACTAATAATCAAGTTGTCTTTAAAAAGACATACGGACATGAAAATACTCCACTGGCATCAAGCCGGGTGGTTTCAAAATTAATATTAGCTTGATAATCCAGGGGTGGGGCATTTGCCCAGGCATTACCTCTCCTTCGGGAGGGTGTCATTACTCAGTGCCTGAGGCGTCACCCACCAGAGGGGTAGTGCTGAAGGGGCTTGAGCAATTTTTGAACAGCTGCTTGAATCCCACATTAAACTTGACCTTGTGGCGCGTATGAATGGAAAAAGAATAAGAAATAAATAAAAGCCAATCCTTTCCGACATTTTTAATGTAACTAGTCTTCTTTTTAGGAATTCAAGGTTTTTAAATTCCAGGATTTTAGTTTTCAAGGTCTGCAAGAAATTCTATTTTCTAGTTACATGGGAACAAATGGCTTGAAGTAACTGCAAAGACCTCTCGGAACAAATTTACTTAGAATGTAAAAATATAATGCGTCAGCAGGTAGCTATGAATTTAAATTAATCCAACATGTTTTAAAAATTGTAATCCTATTAGCACGCACACAAAGAAACAAATCCTCCTTGAATAAAAAGTGTAAAAAAATTCAAAGAAAAAAAGAAAAGGTATGCATTTTTTTTTTTTTTAATTATGGAAGGCCAAAAGAGAAAACATTTCCTCAGGAAGCATCATAAACTATTTTTAACATATTGAATGACCTTAGATTGCAATACCAAGCCTCATATTCTGAGTAAACGTGTGTTGAACCACATTTAAATTACTCATATTTTTGAGTACAATAACGTACTGCTGGTAATATTTAAAAAAAAAAAAAAACGTATTGCTGGTAATATTTTTTTTTAAAAAAACGTATTGCTGGTAATATTTTTTTTACAAAGTATTTGAAACTGTCAGATGTAGACGTCTCTTCTACTCCAATAGCTTCATGTCTCGCACATCTCGCCTGTGGAACTCCCTCCCTTATTCCTGTTTCCCTGACAAATATAATCTCCAACTATTTAAGTATAACGTCAATCGACATCTCCAGTTGCCTTGATCTATCCACTTCCCTTTGCCACATCATTTCACCTTTCATTCCTATCGGCTCTCACTCCAAATCTTCTGTAACCCCCTTGCCTTGATCGATCCACTATCTTTCTCCACATCTTTTCCTCTACCACTCCTATCTGCTCTTCCTCCAAACCTTCTGTAACCCCTTGCATGTTAGTGGCTTCCAGCCTTGCTTGGGGTGAAAAGCTTAAAAAAAAAAAAAAAAAAAAAAAAAAAGATTTCTGGTATTAAAACCTATTCATTATACACTTTCATAGTGTTTTGACCCTAGTTTGGGGGTTAACTATTTGCCCATAGCTGGGAACCTAACAGGTGCTACCACCCCAGGTCAGGGTGGACCTGGGAACACCAGCAATTAAGAGGTGGTTCCACACTCCTCAAACAATCCTGATCAGAGGGCTTGCTGTTGATGTGGTTTATAGTCTTATCCAGAACGTGGATGTAGTTTATCGTCATAACCACGACGGTGTGTGTATATAAAAAATAAAAAATAGTATCCAAAACAAAAGTGAAAATAATGAGATAAAGTGGAAAACTTATTACCAAAACATTTAGTCAAGAATGTTCTTTGTCTTTCTCAGGTTAGAATGAAATAAAGAGAAAAATGTATGAGGAAAAATGCCTTGGGATCTCCAAGGATAAGAGATGGGGACCATAAATCAAATTAAATTAGTATATATTATATATATATATATATAATATATATATATATATATATATATATATATGAGGAAATATAGTCTTAAAGTGTGCTATATTTATGGGATAAAGTGCTCCATATCAGAGATAGAGCGTCCTGACGATTGCACTAGCATGAAACAGACTGTCGCCTCTAAGTGCTGACTTCCATGTCCACTTTTATAAATATATATATAAAGTAAAAGTAAGTAAAATAAAAAGAATGAAATAAAATTATTGTGGCTAGTAGGTCTGAGCCTGATTTAAGCTGGAGACATACTTATTTAATTTTTTTAAATAATCTTTTAAAAGTCTCTAATGACTGGTATGCCGTTTAACAAAAAACACATTTTCATTTGAACTTATTGTTTTCAAATGTCCATTTTAAATAATTTATTCTGTACAGTATAAGTTTTTTTAGTGGAATGTATCTTTTCACAAAGGGAAAATTAAATTTAGCCCGATGTAAATTTGGTGAAAATCAAGGAAAGTGGCAGCCTTATCTCATTAACTGGGTGGGAAGTGGGTGATGAGTGTGACTGGGGTAGTGTTGAGGAAACATGATATCAGTCAGCAGTACTGATCATAAACATACAATAAAATTTAGACATACATACATACAAATACACTCAAGATAGATACAGACACTGTTTAAAAAGCAAACATTTGGTGTTCTCTTCACCTTTTTCTTTTACATGTCTGGAAAAAAATTTTTTTAAATAAATGTTCATTTCTATTGAATTATTCAATTAATATTAAAAATACCAAACAGTCTTTTTTTTTTTTTAATTTCATGCATAGAATTTTTTGAAAAATTATATATATATATATATATATATATATATATAAGCTCACTCACCACACAGCTTGTTTGGGAGAATAAATACTCATACACCATGAATTCTTTTTTTATTTAATGTAGTTAGAGTTTATAAAAGAATTTCATAATCCATACAGTTTTTGTGTACCATGGCATAATGGTGCAATATGCAAAAAATCCAGAAAAATTTATATTAATGAAATTAAATGAAAAAAATTGGCAGGTGAAAAAAGTATTTGTACAGCCTTCTAATACCTATTTAATACTTTGTAGCACTTCCCCCTACTCAATTCAACAACAATTCAACAGTCTTTCTGTAGCTTTTAATCAATAATTGGCAAGTTTCTGTTGGTATTTTAATCAATTCTTCTTTACATATTCTCTTTAGGTCCAGGATTATTTTGGGAGTTCTTTAATTAACTTGAATTTTTAATAAACGTCACAAATTATCTATTGGATTCATGTCTGGAGACTGTGATGGCCAATCGAATGTATTGACATTGTTTCCAATCAGCTATATTTTTGTAGATTTAGGTTTAAGATTATGTTTAATGTCATTATTTTATTGCAAAACCCATTCATTTGAGAGTCCAAGCTTTACGACTGACCCAAACAAATTAGAGTCCAAAACATCTTTGTATATTTTTGAATTCATTCTACCATGTATTAGATCTAAATTACCTGTACCAACAGCATAAAAAACATTTCCAAACCAGGATATTGCCACAAACAAATTTCAACGTAGGGATTGTGTTTTTCATTGCAAAGGCAGTGCTATCTTTTCTCCAAAACCGAGTCCTTGAATTACAACCAAATAGAACAATTTTTGCTTCATAAATCACATTCCCAAAATAATTCAGGTTTATTCTGACGCTCACAAATAAATTTTAACCGGGCATCCATATGTTTTTTCTATAGTAGTAGAGTTTTTCTTGGAGAACGTCATCTTCGTTGACTTCTATGAAGTTCATTGCTTATTGCTGGCTTCATAAGAATAATACCTGATGCGTTTAATTCTTCCTGTATTTATCTGAATATTCATTGGGTTTTCTTGAATTTTGTGCTGAATTCTTCTCATTGATCTGGGAGAAATTCTTGCGTGGTGCGCCAGATCTCGATTTGTTCTCAACAGTTTTCACCTTTTTATACTTTATAATAACGGAACTAATATTATTAAATTATATATTCAGGATATCTACTGTTTTCCTATAACTTTTGCCTCCCTTCCAGTATTTGATGATCAATTCTTTTTGAGAATTTGATACTTCCTGGCCTTTACTTATGATGATAATTATGGTGTGAACATAACCTTATATAAGAAATGAATTGTGGAATGTTCTAGATTGTTCTAGTAGTAAGATAATTGAAAGAGTCTAGTAGTAAGATAATTGAAAGAGTCCAGCAAAATCTTACAAAGAATTATGTAAATAAAATTAATTTAAGCCTTTTGATATTAAAAGACATGTTTTATGAATATTCTTTTTGCCTTGAAATTTATAAATAACACAATTCCATTTATAACAAAGTTTTCTAATTTTTTTTTTTTTGCATATTGCAGCAGTCTGGATTTTAAGATTTTTCATAAGTTATAACTCTGTTAATTAAAAGATTTCATGGTGTACGAATATTTATTCCCTCCTACTATATATATATATATATATATATATATATATATATATATATATGAAGAAATATAGTCTTAAGGTGTGCTATATTTATGGGATAAAGTGCTCAATATCAGAGATAGAGCGTGTGTAAATATAAAAGTGAACATAGAAGTCAACACTTAGAGGCGACAGTCTGTTTTATGCTAGACGCAATCGTCAGGGGTGTGTGTGTGATGTGTGTGTAAATATAGGGCAAAATAGATAACATGTGTTATCTTCCCTCTACAAATATGGAATCGGCTATTGCTCAACACTTAGTAGAGAATATAGCCTGTGCCAAGTCGTATACGAAAGAGTGGTTCAAAATTATTCACATAGCTGGTTCCAACAATCATTGGAACATTTTGGAATCAATCTGTATAGGATTACGGAAACCTTCTCTTTGCCGGCAGAAGGATTTTGTGAAGTCCCTTAATTTGTTGGAGGATATTTTATTTTAACTGTCCCTCGCTAATTATTTACACGCCATTTCCCTTTCCCCCGTTATAAGTATATATACTTATACGTTATTGATTTTAGCGCGTCACCCACCTTTTTTTGCTCTTCATTTTTGTTGCTGTTCTTTTCGTTTAATTTATATATATATATATATATATATATCTCAAAGGAAGAGGAAATAATTATGTAGACAGGATATTGACTTTCCAAACTACCTTAAGCTAAAGGTTAGGAAGGAAACTTCCATTAATATTAGAAAGAGCGATAACAGCTATTTGAGAAACCTATGTACCTGTAAAATTGTTTTACAAGAAAAATTTCAATTGACAGTAATACTAATTTTTAATCAATGACTGCCTAATATTTCCTGCATAGAAATGGCCAAATCTCATGATCATGTTGAGGCAACTTTACAAAAATATATAAACATGATGATCCATCAGTTAAGATGGGTTTGAAAATTTATATTGCACATAAAGAAACCATATTAAATTTTTTATGACATTTTTATGAGCCACTTTTTCTAATATGACCGAATTTTTATTTTGCAAATTGGATAAGAGCGGCAGCCATAATTGCATTAAACTTAAAACGATATGAAGATATTCGATGACAAGCCAGAAATTTGTGGATGGACTTTTTTCTTTTTGACATACTTTGCTTTTGAGAACATTTACAGTGTAATATGTTCTTCGAAAGAAGATCTTCTTAGACTTTTGATTGGCTAAATAAATCTCAGAGAATAACCTTGCTTTAAACACCTTAAAAACAAAGGGGTTTCAGAGAAATGCCACAGTGCTTGTTCCTTTGTTTATCAGTGGAGTTTATATCGAGAGAACTAAAAGTACCATCACAATAAGCAAAAAGACACAGCAATGACTATTTACCGAGAATAGTCAGAAAAATAACTTAAGGGACCTGCTGATGACCTAGTGCTTCTCTGTTGAGTAGGTGGGCATACTGCATGACTATTTGATATTCTGGCTGCTCAGCAGTGGACAAGAGAGCCCTCCTAAGAGGTTTTGTTATCCAGAAAATACATAGTTGCTTGCTGCCCTCCTTGGAGGATATCTCTAATTCTTGTTGTCGCAGTAGTGCAGAAAACGATGAAAGACTGCATGCATCCCAATTACCACCTATTTTAACTTTTGCCCATAGGTAGGTACCACAAAAAAAAAAAAAAAAAAAGGATACACTTAAAAAAAAATTAAAAAAAACATTAAAAACATAATATAAAAACAATTTTATCATCAAAATTTTTGTGTTATTAAAAGTAAAGATCGAAGGATATTTGATGTAAATTTTTTTTCTTTTTTAATCTTATTTAGAAGCTTGGAAATTTGGGTTAAAAATCATGTTTTTTTCCCCCCAATGTAGTGCCATAAATTTGTACGAGAAATTTGAGTGTCTTTTTTGTGGTGATAAAAAAAATTAAAAAAAAAAATAAACAAAAAAACAGCGATTTATAAATTTACAAAATATCAGATAATTGTTGGATTTTAATTAATCTTTCAGAACTTATTTATAAATGAAATAATTTTTTAAATGTTTGTTTCTTTTTTTATAAAATCTTTGTTAAATGTTTTATTTTTAATATCTGTCACCCCCCCCCCCTCCACGCACTCATTTAATTTTATGAAATTCTTTTTGTAACGGTTGATGTTTTATTTAAGAACAAAAGCTCAGAGAATTTAAATCAAGTCCTTTTGATCCATCTGGAACCACAGTTACTGAAAATCTGCTCTGAATTTTAAAATTAAAAAATGGAATAAAACTAAGAATTATTTCATTAAAAAGGCTTCTGTTTTTATGAATAAAATATATTATGGACACTATCTTAAAACAATTTTTCACTGAATAATGAATTTTTACAAGAATTGTTTTCATTCTTAAAATTTTAATTAGAATAATTTAGAAACTTTTAAAATTCTGTATTAATTTGTAGCATTCAAGTGATATTCTTATTAAATGAAAACTATTTACCAATCATAAATCAAAATTTCACAATATATATATATATATATATATATATATATATATATATATATATGTATATGTATATGTTCCTCAGTATTTAAAGAATTTTGAATTTATTTCATGTCTCAGATTCATACTCCTCATCAGTCTTTTAAACAGGAATAGAGGTTTAACCGTCATTTCTTATTTAGGATTGCGTTTCCAATTCCTTCTAAAATTTATCTATATTTCTGAGATGAGGTATTATGTACATTATTTACATTATTCGGACTAATTGTCCTCATCTTTGTCGCCATATTTTATCAGTTATCTCCTCTCTCCAAGTTCTCCACTGCCCTAACCTGGTATTGAACTCACACTCTTCGGGTTCTGTCACTGGATCTAACCAACACCTTTATCCACTGTGCCATGAACACACGGCACAGTGGATAAAGGTGTTAGTTAGATCCAGTGACAGGACCCAAACAGTGCGAGTTCAATACCCGGTTAAGGCAGTGGAGAACTTTCAGAGGGAAAAATTAACAGGAGTTAACTGATAACTGATATCCATTAAACATGGCACATGGAACTAGAACAGTCTACCCCAGTGAGCAAAATAAAGGGTTCAGTTCGATATTCCAACCACCTGAAGAAGGCCGAAACGTTGTAGTAAATATTGCGACAAAGATGACAATAGTCCAAATAATGTAAATAATGTTCTAAAATTTACTTGAACTCTATACTTCTGACATCTCCACTTAAACTCTGAAATTTTATTTTTCCTCAATAAGAGTTGATAGGTTTGCCTATCACCCATTTCCACTCCCACCCCCATTCTTTTGAATAGGAGTAAAGGTTCATCCCTTGTTTCCTTTTTAAGTCCCTTCTAAAGTCTTCTCATTCTTTTTCAGTCAATTAAAAAAAAAAGTGTGCATAAACTTGATTTTTGTAAATTCAGAATATTAGAATGCTTAAAATATTTCAAATTTTTATGATTAGTGGCTTGATAATAAAAAATATATATAAAAATAGGTATTCATGTTGTATTTATCATGTAATTTTTTTCAGTTATGTGCCCCTTACTTAATTTTTCCAAAACATCAGGCTGTCAATAAATCACTGAACACTTAAAAAAAAAAAAAAAAGAACCACAAACCTCCATGTTAAAAAAAATGCTTTTCTGCAATATTTTAAAATAAAACTAAGTGATATTCGTTTCAATTCAGATTAATTAAACTTTAAATCGGCTAATTTTTTTCCAATAATGTTTCAGAAAAATATATTTTATTTTTGAAAGATTCTTTAATACAGTTAATTAGTTTGTCTTGACAGATTTATCAATATGGATGAATTTATTGATAAGTAGAAAAAATAATTTCCAATCAATTTAAATTTGGTTTGAAATACACTAAAGTATTTTGCTTATTGGGAAAATTAAATTTAATTTAATAGCTTAAGCTCACCTTAGGAGCTCATATATACAATCTATTATTAAAAAATGCTGGAAAAGTGGTTGTTTCTCTGTACTGCTCCAGTCAGTATCTGACACTTCCTCCTACACTGGAGCTATTGAATCTTCACTTTCCAGTTTTAATAAAATCCAAAAGCACTGACACAGCTTTGTTGGTGATGTATTATTTTCCACTTCCCCTCAGAGCTACTATCTCTATTTCCATGAAAAATGTTCAGACAAGTGACATTTCTTAGTTCCCCTAAGACTAAGTATTCCAGTGAAGACCTGTCACACTGTATACAGCAAGGCAGGCCTCCCTTATTCCTTTTGTATTCCTTTAGTAAGGACTATGTTCCACTCTGATAACTTCTTCCCAAGAACTGTTGTTTTGTGCAACAGAATCTCGGGGGGGGGGGGCATTCTTTCCTGACCACTATAATATTAACCTCTTCAAGTCTAGAGTAAATAATTATCTTTCCCACATAAACTGGATACCTTAGTCTTACCACTCCCACAGCTGCCTTCAGTAACCCTCTACCATGATTGGCCCTTGGGACTTAACATTGTTAAAAAAAGATTTTTCAATTTTTAAAATGCATTTTCTTTTTCTTTTTAAAAAGGTACCAACTTTTCTTTGTCCGATGATGTGCGCGTTTTTTGCGTGTGTGTGTGTGTGTGTGTGTGCGTGTGTATATATTGGTGTGCTTTGGGACTACTGTACAGTGAACAATTTCATTGTTTTAATTACATACATTTTTTGGTTTTATTTCTCTAGTGCTAAAAATCCCTTAAATTTTTCCAAAATTGTCATATTTCCGTGCAAATTTACTTGAACTCGAATTAACAATTATATTTATGAAGAAACTTACCGTTTTGGAGTTATCGACGATTAAAAATCGGACTTCTTGTTGGCCATTCGTCCCCCATTACTGCCATAATGTTCACTCATTCACTGCCGAGTACTTTGTTGGTGTAAGCATAAAACAGCTATATCTCTCTTGAAATCACTACACATTATCGTAAAGCATTTTTTTTTTTTGATAAGTGTAGTTTTATTTATGACAAAACTTTAAACAAATTAAATAATGCAATGAAACCTTTTTTCTGTGTAGAATAGCAATGACAAATTAAAAGAAAAAATTAAATAATACAATAAAGCATTTTTTATATTTTAAAATTGAAAAATATTAACAAACTTGGTAACTTTTTTTTTATTTTTAATTTGTCACCTCCTTCTGCATTAAGAAAACCCTACCCTTAACCTTAACACCTAACTCTAAAGATTAACTTTAGGGTTAGGTGTTAAGTTTACGGTAGTGAGTAGTGATTTTCTGCAAGGAAAGTCTGTAAAAGAAGTAAATAGGCCAAATTTTCTGCTTACGCCTGCTTAGGTAATACGCAGTGAATCAGTGAACATTATGGCAGTAATGGGGTGGTGGCAATGACCAACAAGAAGTCCGATTTTTTTCTTGTCGATAACTCCAAACGGTAAGATTTCTTCATCATTTAATTGTTAATTCGAGTTCAGCATGTACATTTGCACTGAATTATGACGATTTTGGAAAATTTTAAGAGATTTTTAGCGCTCGGGAAATAAAACCAAAATTTACCCATTTTTTTTAGTAATAAAACGGTCAAAGGGTTTTTTCCAAAATCCAAACGCTAGAAAGCTGGAGACATATTTTATTTTTTTAAAAATCTTTTTTCTTTTGGTTTGGACGAACAGAACTAAAATCCTGGAAGACGGAATAAAACGTGAGAAGATTTGGCATTCTTGTTAAAAGAAGACTATCAGAAATTCTTAAAAAAAAAAAAAGGGGTCAACAAAACTCAAAAGAGATTGTCGTGAAAAGTAAGGTAAAAGTCCCCGGGGGTGAGTTGCTTAAAAAAAAAAAAAAAAAAAAAAAAAAAAAATTATAAAATAAAAATTAACCAACGATTTGTTTTTTCTGCGACTATGTCAAAGTTATAAAAGAAAGTTTTTGTGTTTTTTTCCGATTTGAATTTCATTTTTAAACCATTTAAAAGAAAAGAAAAAAAAACGGTTGGAATGACGCTTCCAGCTTCCCAAATATTTTTATTAAGCACAAAGCTGCATTTTTACCTACGAGCGACCCAGAGAATGGATCACACTTTTTTAAGTCAGATATTCCTTTTTACCAAATAATAAAGCTTTAAAAATAGAAAAATAAAAAATTAAACACAAGGTAATTCCAATCTCCGCTAAAGAAATAAAAAAAAAAAACCCATAAAATTAGAAAAAAAATTTTTATCCACACCACCACCATCAGAAAAAAAGTTATAATAAAATCCCAGAAATTCAACTACAACTTCTACATCCAAAAATAATAAAAATAAAAAAAATAAAGGATTTAAGAACTAACAGTTCTCAAAATCTGGGACACATGAAAAAAAACTTACCTTAAATTTAGTCTTTAAAAAATAAAATAAAAATAGAAACAGATGTTAAAAAAATAAAAATTTAAACCAAAAGTTAAACGAAAAACATAAAGTGTAAAAGTTAAATAATAAAAAAAAAAATCAAATATTAAAAAAGAAAATTCTTTAATCCCACAAACTGAAAGTGAAAAACTTTCTTTTTTTCTTTTTTTTTTTTTTTTATTAAATTCTCCCTTTCTAGATGGAAAAAAAAGAAGTTAAAAATGGTAAAAAAATTATAAATTTATTTTTAACAATTTAACTTAATACAGAAATAATCTTAATTACGGAAAGAATGAACATTGCGCATCATTGAAACAATAAATTTTATAAAAAATAAAAATAATGAGTGTACGGAAGCCAAAACAAATAATGCTCATTCGAAATGATTTAACTCTGGAGTGATTAGAAGATGAACTCTAGATTACGAATTTCAATTATTTTATATACATTGTAATTAATTAAGAAAACAAAAACAAAAAGAAGAAAAAAGGACTTGTGTAGGTTGTGTCGGGACTTTTTAATTTACGCATTATTATTGGTGATCTATGTGGTAAAAAAAAATGCTTTTTTTTAATTAACTGTTTTCTCTTTTTTTTCAGACTGTTTTAAAATGAATCTTTCTTTGGGATAGTATAATTTTTTTTAACACATCTGTATTTGTGAAAAAGTTGGAAAATTAATTTTTAAAACTGGCGACAGATAACCCACAAGAAGTGTCAATAATAATAATAATAATAAAGTACCTTGTTGAATATTTTAATATTCAACAAGGTATAAAAAGTTTTATTTTAGCTTATTTACAAATAAATAAAACCCAAACGGAACTTTTTATTGTGATTATGAAGAATCGACTTTTTATTATTAATAATTTTTTTTTTTTACATACGCTAAAAAGTTTTTAATGTTAAAAAAAGAAAGAAAAAGATTCTTTATGTTCAAGAAAATCAGTGAAAAATATTATTTGAATATTCTCTTGATTACGAGTAGAAAGGTTTGGTCAACAATCATCATAATTGGTACTGAAGTAGAAACAAGAAAGCTTGCTCTTCGTGATTCAAAGTATTTGTAAGAAATGATAAAGAAATTGATACAATACTTTGATAATACCATTTTTAATGGAAACATCTTTCAAAAGGGAACTGGTCTTTTCTTCCTAAAACAGGGTAACAACGATAAATTAAAGAATTACATATTTTAAGCTAGTAGTAAGTAATCTAAATTGTATTTTTAAATTTATAAATAGTATAGCTTTCCTTTGCCATTTCAAAATTAAAGCTGTTATAAAAAACAAAAACAAAGGGTTACTGAATTGTTAGCAATGATTATCAAGACTTGCTATGGACATAATTAGAATTTGAAAATGTATTGTAATAATAATTATCTTTTTTTAATACATTCTTTGAAGATTTGTAATCGCAAGAAAATGGAAATAATTTCCTTGCGATTACAAACAAATTTGACTTTTTGAGTGCATAAAATAATTTTAATTTTTAAACCAAGTTGTTAAAGTGTGATATTTTGTTTAAAAAAATGTTTCTTAGCGTGGTGTTTAAGTCGTAGAAGAAAAAAAAATGCAAACCAAAAAAAAGAGAAAGTCCGAAGCATATAGAAAAAAATTTAAAAAAAGTATTAAAAGTATTTTAATTTTAAGAGGAAAAAATATTGTATATTTTCTGGTTATTTTTTTTTTCTTTTAGTTAGGTTCAACAAATCGTAAAAAAAACAAAAAAACACTATTTTTTTTGCTTATTAACTTCTAAAAAGAATGGATTTAAAAAAAACAACAAAAAAGTTTTCAAAAGTTTCAAGTAATTAAAAAAAAAAAAAAAATCAATGACGACGCGCGATAATAAAAATTAATTAACGCAAAAATAAATGTAGTTGTAAAAAAAAACTTGTTAGTTTTTAAGTGCAGAGGCTAGTAAACAAAAAAAATAATAACCAAAATAAAAATAAACATTAAAAAACAAAGTAAAAAGAATCAAAATTTAATTTTACCTTTAAAAATGCGTCAATCAAATAAAGAGATGACCAGAATCCGAGCACCAAGGCAATCCAAGTTGTTTGTAACATGTTTTTTTTCTTCTAATTCCTTAAATTTCAAAATTGAAATTGAAAATTTTCACTTCTTGCGAGTGGAGTGGAAGATTAAATAGTGGTTTGTTGAAAATATAGATTCTCCTTTCAATAAAAAAAAAAAAAAAATGTTGGTGGGTATCAAAGGTCTCTGTTAGATTTTCTGTGTCCACCAACAAAAAGGAAAGAGGAAAGTTTCATCAGCTGAGAAAGAAAGTGTCCATCCACACTGCAGTCGATGAATAACATTTTTATTCAAAAATCGAATTGAATTCCACATGAGGAAAAATATAAGAAGCGTAATAAATTGTTTTCCTTTTGTTCTTAATCTAAAGAAGAAAATTAACAATCCCTAAAACTTTTTTTTTTGAGAGACCCGTCCGTGGAGATAAAAAAAAAAAAAAAGATTTTTTTTTTAAATAATGGCTAAGAAGAAGAATCAGAAGGACTAATCTTTCAGTTCAATACCGAGCAACATGTGGGTCGCAAATATATCTTATTTTTTATAGGTTTTATAATTAATTAGTAAAGAAAAGCTTAATTACTTTCTGGTTACTAAAATTAAGATATATCCCTCACCTGGAGTACGATTTTTTTTTCCTTTTTCTTTTTTTTCAATTTCCTTCCTCAAAAATCAATGAATAGTTGAATACGAATAAACAAAGTTTAAAAAAAAACTATTGTTCAACTCTTTAAAGTTAAAATAGAAATTAAATGTTTATTTAATGTTCACATTCGTACATACACTTTCAAAAGACTTTGCCGATAAAATTAAAATAAATATTAAATTTTATATTATTAATGATTAAGATACTGAAATCATTTATATAATCCAAGCCAAGCCCACTACTAAAAGTGTTTTTTTATCTGATAATTGTTTGTGTAAAGAAAGAGTAATAAATCGATATTAATGATTTTCTCTCTAACTAAAAAAAAAGGGGGCTATACAACATCCCAAAAATAGATAATATTCAATTAGATTAATAGCGAAAAACTATTCTTTTATAAGCTTTTTACGAGAAACGAATTTAGATAACAATAACATTATTAATTAAGCAAGCACATGCTTTTTTAAGCAAATCAATTTCCTTGGTGTGCGGAGATCCCTTCAAAATAAGTTGTTTAAACTGATATTTTTTTAACAGCTT
>OZ038495.1:100616667-100659167 GCA_964036315.1 Acanthosepion esculentum | reverse complement strand
TTGAACCTGGACCATTATGATATGACGCAAGCGTCATACCCACTGGATGAAATGGCTGTCCAGTACTTTCTGTATTCTGTTGAAGATCCTTCTAAACTCTATGAATTAATTATGATTATTTAAATTCCCCTTAATTCATATATATATATAAAGCTTAGATTGGATTAAAAAATATGTATCAATATTGTGATTTTCTTTCATTGTTTAATGATAATGTTATTAAGCTTATCAGATGATATGAAAAGAACTTACATAAAATATATAGACAACACTTATCTATATTATTTAATGAAACATGTATGAATATATATATATATATACATATATACTGCTTGAACTGGCTTCTAATGCTCTGGATGTAGCAGCTTGGGGATAGAAGACGTGACCCATGGGGGCACAGTCCATTGATATAAGTAGACTCAGATGAGTCACACGATGCAATTTGTGAAGAGCTGGCACTATATGAAGTCTGTTTTGTTACTTCTCCATCACCAAGACCGTTGGTCCAGTGGGTATGACGCTTGCATCATATTGTAATGGTTCAGGTTCCATTCTTGGTAGTCGATGCACACTGCTGATGAGTCCCCAAATAGGACAAAACAGCCATCCAGTGCTTTCTGCATTCTGTTGAGGATTCTTTTAGATTCAATGAATTAATTATGATATATATATATACACATATATATATATACATATATATATATATATATATATATATATATATATATATATATATGTTTTATTTTCATTACTCTATACCTACTTTTGCATCTATCCTGTGGAGACAGATATATATATATATATATATATATATATATATATATATATATATATATATATATATATATATATGTATATATATATGAAGAAATATAGTCTTAAGATGTGCTATATTTATGGGATAAAGTGCTCAATATCAGAGATAGAGCGTGTGTAAATATAAAAGTGAACATAGAAGTGAACACTTAGAGGCGACAGTCTGTTTTATCTTGCATGAAACAGACTGTCGCCTCTAAGTGTTGGCTTCTATGTTCACTTTTATAATTATATATATATATATATATATATATATATATATATATATATATATATATATATATATATATATATATATATGTCGTCATAGGATGGATGCAAAATGAAAAATAAAACATATCATTTAAACATGGCAGAAAAAATTTCATCTGGGTGAGATTAGGAAAACTTACTGTATACCTACTTTTGCATCTGTGTGTGTGTGTGTACACATGTGTGTTTATATAATACTTTGATAATATGAACACCTTTAACAAGGTGTGTCTTATGTCAAGAAAGAAAATATTTCTTTATATTTTATTGAAAAGAAAATGTTCTTTTATTTATAAATTTTATGAAAAAATGTCATGTGTATTAAATTTGTATGATAAATTTGTATAATTGCTACTTGTTTATTAAATTTAGACATTTCTGTCTTGTTAAAAATCTTTCCTAATTTTATTCCATACTTAAAACATGTTTCTTTAAAAACTGTTAAGAAAATTAAGTGAACATGTCTTCCGTTTATAAATTTACAAGAAAAATATCTGCATTCAAGGTGATTTTTAAGAACACTTGAGTCAACATTAACAGATGCGTCTGTATTTGTTAGAAAGATGAAGAATAGTTCTGGGAAATATCCATCCAATCTTAATTCCACATCCTTATGCGCCATTTAACTACAGAACTTCTATTCTTATGATGGTTGCCATGGTGATTTGAGAGAGTGAGAAGCACTTTACTCTTTTTTTTCTAAGGTACGTATTGCTTGAGACTTGATATTTTGAATAAAAAACAAAAAAGGCACTGATATCAATGGAAACAATCTCAAAGCAAACTGGGGATAAATATGGACTCTGTTTAATGGTCAGATTGTATTTACACCTGAAGATTGTAGCAACTGCATGAAAATCTGTGTCGTGCTATCGACGTTGGATATTATGTATATTCCCTAATATAACTTATAGTTCTGTTTCGTAACATTGAGCACTTTATTTATAACACCGGTGGAAGAAATATATTTATACATACGTATGTATAAATATATTTATACATACGTAAAATATTTTTTTGTGCGTGTATATATGTTTTTTATCATACACATTTCTCTCTCTCTCTCTCTCTCTCTATATATATATATATATATATATATATGCTCAAATAAAAAACACTGAAATATTTGTTAAAATCATAGATATTAAAAAGTGCTGAACTTCAAGTAGGAAAACCAAACTTTCAGAGTGATTTAATATCTTAAAAAGATAAGAACACAGACCAGAACACTACTGCGGTTTTGACCAAATGACATGGCGAGACGTTGGTGGTCAAAACCATGGTAGTGTTCTGGCCAGCATTCTTATCTTTTTAAGATATGCACACGCACACACACACATATATATATGTTTATAGATATAAAAGACAATAGGAAAACTGTAATAGTTGCCGATGCGTTTTGTGCAATGTGGACTTTCTCAAGGCAAAAAAAAAACGAAATGAATTTATTTAAACAAAGTAACTAATAATAACGAAAACAAAATGTCTTTAGCAACTGGAAGAATTTAGAGAACGCTATTTTCATACTGTTAACTGAAAATTACTGTCACGTGTGGAGATATTGTTATTATTGCTGTGTTGACGGATTCAACTATTTTCTTTTCATTTCATGATACTGTTGTGTACCTTTGTTTGGGAGAGTAGTAGTTCTGTTAAGAAAGGTGAAATAGGGAAAAAGGTAATATTCAATGGCGGCACTCTTGAGGATTTGCTTCTGGGTGAGCACAGAAGAGACCTCACAAAAAACAACTTAACTAATGCACTAGTCATACATAGAAATAAATTCAACCACAATTTTGATTTTAAAAATGCTATACTCATAAAAATCCTCAAAAAAATCCAAACATACACATTGTCGTTTATATCTATAAATATTGTCTTTTTCTGCAGGTTAACTCTGAGAAATTTTTCATATATATATATATATATATATATATATATATATATATATATATATATATATAACATAAATCATTCATACGAAAAGCAGATAATGAAGTTAATGATATGGCAAGAATCACTCTCGCAAACAATATTTAATAATTAACTTCATTATCTGCTTTTCGTATGAATGATTTACATTATATAAATTGAACACGCACCACATAATTGATATATATATATATATATATATATAATACTTTGATAATATATATATATATATATATATATATATATATAATATTTTGATAATATGAACACTTAACAAGGTTTGTCTTATGTCCAGAAAGAAATCTTTGTCTTAGATTTTCTCCCTCAAAGTATTCTCAATATATGAAAATCTATTCGTTTTCCCATAAAATAGATATATAGACATCAAAGGAGAATTATACTAAATTATATTTTTATTCTATTTATTTATATATTTATTTTATAACATCCAGTGCCTGATGTCAATGTTAGTCAGTGTGTCCATTCTTAATCCTTGATTAATTAATCCTTCATTCTTAATCCTTGAAGAGTTTTTTGATTGATTGCTTTGTTTTTTAAGGTTTATCAACCCTTTGTGGGTTATTTAAAGCTGAAACAATTTTGGACTGTAAGAATAATTTTTTTTTTGTCATCAGTGAATATTGCAATAAAAATATTTGAGAATAACAATGATTTTTTTTTCCATATACATGTCCTGCTATTTAACCCATAGGTGGGGAGTAATAGTGTTGGAACTTTCCCAAGGGCATTTGTGAATAAGTGAATGTAATGAACCTGACTGGAATTTGAACTTGGCTCTTCGGTTTATCATTCTGACCAGCTTCTCCGATGATAGAGGAACAAGATGATTGAAGCTGTTTTTTGGGGTTTTTTTTTCAGTAATGTAAACATTTTGTTATTCATTCTTGTTGTTTAATATGCGTATTTTAATTGCAATTAATAAAATGTTATTAATTTCTGCATAAAATAAAGACGTCTATTAAAGAAAGATCCTTTTTATTTTGTAAGAAAAAGAAAAAAAATTCATAATTATAATTTTACTTTCCAATGAGAACCTAACAAAAACTAAAAATAGATGAACAAGAATAGCTTATCTAGTAGACTTTCCAAGTGTCGTATTTGGTTCACTCTGGGAAATACCAGAGGTATAAATTGAATTTAATGTCAATCAGTTATTGTAATTAACTGAAAGCAATCACAGAAACAGATGGTGATTCAATTAAATAATGCTTCAGAGCCTATGGTTAAACGTTGTGATGAGTGTAGAATTTTGTAACTGTTTTTTGGTAAAAATAGAAAGTTGGTTCACTGTGTCGTGCTAGACAAGTTTTCTCTCCAGAATCTATCTTACATATTTATAAGTCTATCATTTGTCCATGCTTAGAATATTGCTGCCACATTTCATGTTCCTATTTACAGATTCTTGATAAAATCCAAAGGGAAATCAGCCATATCATTGGTCCTGACCTGGCATCTCGGCTTCAGTCACTTTCCCTGCACCATAAAGTAGCATCCCCATGCTTTTGCTATAAATACTTTCGTTGTAATTATCCAGATCAACTCATCGCTATGGTCCCTAGAGTTTATGAATTTAAACACAATACTAGACTGGCAGCAAAGTCTCATCCTTTTACAGTTGAAATGGCTTGATGTAATCATGTTCTCTGCTAACAGTTTCTTATATCTCACTTCTCACCTGTGGATCTCTTTTTCGGCTTCTTGCTTTTCAGTCAAATTTGTTCTTTAAAAATTTAAGTTCAATATCAGTCGTTATCTTCTGTTATTTTAATTTCTGTTCTTCCAAAGGAAGAATCAACAAAAAGGGAACTTATACTTAATGTCAGGAAGAGACAATTTAAATTTCTGTGGCACATAATGAGGAAAGAAGGCTTGGAAAATTTAACACTTGCAGGACAGATTGAAGGCATAACCCACCCAATGAGCTTGTGCAAATGGATTGTGGAAAAAGTTTAAGAGAGAAAGCAAAAAGACAAAAAGTTTATTAAGAGCAATAGGAAGTTTGTGGAAAGGGACTGAGACAACACAGCACCAGAAAAACAACCTTTTTTTTATAGTTTTTTTATAGTTTATTTTATAGTTTTTTTACAGTTATTTTTACAGTTTTTATGTTTTCTATAGTTATTTTTATAGTCTTTTTATAGTTTTTGTTATAATTTTTTAAAGTACCTTATTAAAACCTTAATTATTGAATATTTTTCTTCAAATACGTCATTTGGAAAAGAATTATGTAAAATATGAATCAGTTTTTTGTTTTTAATTATTTTTAATAAAGTAAATTGACATTACATTATGATTTACTTTATTTAAAAAGAATTAAAGAAAAAGAAAAAATCCACTGATTCATTAATTAAGGTTTTAATCCTTAATAAATTACTTTTATTCGGTTATAATAAATTGTATGAAAATTGGTCAGAAACACACACACACACACACACACACACAAAAACTAAATACGAGTCCAATGGGCAAAACAGTAGTACACAGTCCAATAAGCAAATCCAATTCGATAAATGTTGTCTATCACCATTCCTCAATCTCAGGTAAGCAACTTCCCTCACAAAAAAAAGGACCCCCACTCTTGAATGAGCATACCATGCTTTTATGCACCTGACCAGCAGTCGCTCAGCCAACGAGTGCCCAGAACCGTCCAATAAAAATAGCTACAAGCAACACCACTTCTGTCCACATGAAGTGCTGCCCGATTCATCTTCAGTCTGAAGCTCACCAATTCGCTGTCTCCACACTCCATTGCAATACATACACGTGACTCTGGATCTTTTGTTTCGCTGAGGTAAATTTCCGTTACATAAAATCATATAAAGTGACTACAATATTTGTCGAAAGTACTCAGAATAAAATAATATGTATCAGCACGGCGATTTTCTCTCTTCTTTTAATAATATCACTAAAAAGCTTGTTTGTGAATATGGAAGGATCCAATTGAAAATAAGTAGACAAAACTTGTCTAAATTATTCAATGAAACATGTCTCAATATTTTGAGTTTTGTCTATTTAATTTATGTAAATTCTTTTCATATCGTCTGATAAGCTTAATAACATTATCATTAAAAGAAAGAAAATCACAATATCGATACATATTTTTTAATCTTATGTAAGCTTTCGGCTTACATAAGCCATTATCAAAGATGACAATTACATTACAATATATTAAACAATACACGGACAAAAAAATAATGATAGTCTGTTTATGTTTACATGGAAGATTTCCAAGCAACAACAAACTCGTGCATACGAGATGCTAGAAGCGAAAATCGCACTGCAGCTCATGACGTCACACATGACCATGTGAGAGTGAAAACGAGAAGTATTAAGTATGGGAAGCCATTGGTATAAACCAATGGCTTCTGTTACCAATTATAGGTATTTAAGAATATTTGTGGAGATTTCATAGTTTATTTTGTTCAGGTTAGGTTTCAACTGTTTTATGTATATAGCTTCAAGAATTTTTAGTTTTTGTTTATTGTTTTCATGTTTAAGTATAGTTGTGTTTTCAATGAGGATTTTCCGGAATTGTGTATGCGGCCAGGCATGTTGTTTTAAATGCCTAAAAATGTTAGAGTTATTCAAATGTAGTGTCAAGCATTCTGAAAGCGAGTTTGTAGTGTAACCAACATAAATATCATTTAATCTCCCAAAGGGCACTTGAATTTGTAAACCATGTTGGTTTTTTGCAAATTGCTAACCAGGGGGAAGAATCATATATATATATATATATATATATATATATATATATATATATATATATATATATATATATATTTAGCGCCGAGTATTAGTTGTCTCGGATACGAAAGGCTGGAGAAGGTATCCTCGATATAACCAAATTCGTCATCTAAATATTTTGCTGAACAGATTCGCAGAGCTCTCAAGTAAAATCCGATAATAACACCTCTCTTAGTCCTAGTATCATTGTGAGAGTAAAAGTGTAAGTAGTCGTTTTTATATCGTAAACCCACATGCAAAAACGACTACTTACACTTTTACTCTCACAATGATACTAGGACTAAGAGAGGTGTTATTATCGGATTTTACTTGAGAGCTCTGCGAATCTGTTCAGCAAAATATTTAGATGACGAATTTGGTTATATCGAGCATATATATATATATATATATATATGACATAATGATATATAATTTTATATATCACAAAACGGTATTGAGAAAATAGTATGACAAGCTGGAAATAAATTTTTGTGACACATTTCATCCATTAGGAGTACACACACACACACACACACACACACACACACATATATATATATATATATGAGTACAGAATCCTTAAAAGTCCATTCAGTTATAATTTCTTTCATGAATATTAAAAAAATACAGAAAAATATGTTCATATCTTCAGGCCGACGTTTTCTTAATAAATGGAGTCAATTGATCTAGACAAAAGGAAGAGGGAGAAGAAAAAGATCAAGAAAAAAAGGCGAAAAATGAAAAGGAAAAACTTTTAATATTAAAAGTGGAAGAAAGAAAAAGAAAAATTTCACTATAAGGTTTTTAAAAAATTGGGGGGGAGGGTAGAGGGAAGTAGAGAGTGAGAGAGGGAGGGAAAGAAAGAAAAGAAGGAAGAATTAAACATGAGCTGATATGGTGACCCAGAAAAGACTTTTCCTTTCAGGGACTTGACAAGTTAAAAAACAGGTCAAGTGAGAGGAGCGATCAGATTCAAAGTAGATACATTGAATTCTCATCTCATTTTTGACAGCGCATTGATCATCCCAATTTCAAATTGATGATGATCATAATAAAAATAATAATAATAATAATAATCATATTTTTTTTTTTAAGCGTATCACCCCAAGCAAGGCTGGAAGCCACTATCACGCAAGGGGTTAAAGAAGGGTTGGAGGAAGAGCAGATAGGAGTGGTAAAGGAGAGGATGTGGAGAAAGAGAAAGACAGTGGGTCGATCAAGGCAAGGGGTTACAGAAGATTTGGAGCAAGAGCAGATAGGAATGAAAAATTAAAGGATGTGGAGAAGGGAAGTGGATAGATCAAGGCAACTGGAGATGTCGATTGACGCTACACTTAAACCGTTGGAGGTTGTAATTGTCAGGGAAACAGTAATAGGGAAGGGAGTTCCATAGGCGAGATGTGCGAGACATGAAGCTATTGGAGTAGAAGAGACGTCTGCATCTAACAGTTTCCACGGTGTAGGGGTGGGAGCGGGATGCCAGCCTCGTGGGGCGTTTAAATTCACGAGGCCTAGGGACAAGCGAGAGCAGCTCCTCGGAGCAATTACCGTGAAAGTACTTGTAAAAAAGGCAGAGCGAGGCAACATCGCTTTCTGTGAGAGAGCGACTGCAGACGAGATATATATAAGTAATGAAAATCTTGGTAATCTGTATGGATAATCCCAAGGAGGATGAAATCCTGAGAGCTCAATGTTAAGTCAGAGCGAATAATTTAATTTAAAGAAAAACTGACCACTTTAAGGCTCCATTGTAATAATTTATTTCACCAGAGAATTTTATTTTTCTCTGGATCTTCAGACTTCACTTTCAATAGGTGAAACGAATAATGAATTTAAAATTTACATTTTTGACGGGCAGTATTAAGCTTATATAAGTTGACATAGAGGGTGGTGAGGGATGGTATGAGAGACATGCTCGAGTTTAGAGAGGGAAGGGAGAGTTTTAAAATTTATTTTTATATTTCTTTCTATTATAATACTTAATATTAAGGAAAGAGGGGGTAAGGATCAGACATTGACCTATTTAATTGGTCAACTCAACGGAAATGATATGGGAAAAGGAAATATATATATATATATATATATATATATATATATATATATATATGTTATTGAGAGTTGGGTTTTCTTAATTATTATTAATGTTTCCATAAGTTTTAGTCTTTTTTTACATGTGGATGAGGCTGTAGCGGTATTGTCGGCGTAAATCAACCCGCACACTTTTTACTTTATGAATGTGTAAGCAAATGAAAAGCAAACAAGAGAAAAAACACAAGAAAATAACTTTTCATAACAGGTACAATATTTATATTTATAAACGTCAACAGTTTTACATGAATTATTAATATGAGTTACTTCCCTCTGACTGGGTTAAAGATTTTACTACTAAATTATTTTTTTACCTGAGCTCACAAAAATTGAAATAACTTGTGGCTCAAAATGTTCACTGAAAGAGAGTTTAAAGAATCCTGTAAAGCTGAAAATATGCTGATAAACTTTTAGCTTTAAAGAAGTTGGAGAAGTGAATGTTCCGTAAATGTTCAATTTGTTTTCGTTGCTCGTAGTGGAATGTATTGTTCGTAATGTTTGTAATTTAAGTTTCGTAAGAAGATTCAATAGCCTGATTGAATAGTTTTTAGTAAGTTGCAGAAGAAGTTGGTGAGTGAGTTGAAAATTTAGCTTGAATTACAGTGAAGTTATTTCATGTTAAAGAATTTGAGATTCAAACTTTGTACTTCGCTGCAGTAATGATACAAGTGTCGTGAACTTGTTTAGCAAATGCTAGTCGTCGTAAATTCTCACTGACTGGGTTCGCTCGTACATTCAATTTATATGTTTTTAATCACGTGACAGGATCCTGAAAGCAGTGTTTTTTCGTCAGGTCAAAAACTAGGTTGATGCTATTCGGACGTAGTGGTGAGCAGGTAAATTCTTTTTTTAATATTTGTTAACCACTCAGGGAGCGCCTTACAAAACTCAGTCTGGAGCCTGATATGTTTTGTTTCGCTCATTGAGAACAAATGTACGTGAAGATAAGCGAGATAATTTTAATATTTATTGTCCAATGAGAAGCTAAGATTTTCAGAAAAAAATGTATGAAGCTGTGATCCACTTTTTGCACAAAAATCGACATTGATGAAAAAGTAGTAGCTAAAATGCTATTATACTTGTATTTTCTATGAGTAAGTTGCAGATAGAGTTCGGTAGGTTTGCATGTATGTTTAAATATGTTGCGGATGGGGTTTGGTAGTGAGTAACACACATTCACCACCCCACTCAACATATTCAAACAAATACTTTATATAAAAGAATTTCAACAAATTTTAGTGGCCTAAAAATATTCAATGAAAACAAAGACATATGAATCAGCCCCAAATACCAGCGGATATTCAAATAAACTCGAACACAAAAATGAAAACAATTCAAACAAAAACAACAGAAAAAGAAAAATAATTTGGTTCACCTCTCCCCACCCCCATTATACATAAAATACAAATAAAAATAGGGAGAATATTCTTCAAACAAATTGACAAACATTATCAAAAAAACAGCAAATTATCAAAAATTATCAATAAAAATACAAGCAAAATCAGTTACAGCTGCATGGATAACATAGAAAAAATAATAACTAAACAGAAGAAAAGACGAGAATGCTTATGTTATGGGAACTTACCCATAAGAATAATGGACTATTCCGGACATCATAAATACTGTGCCTCAAGAGGGAGCAGCGTTCAGAGTCAGTCCTTTTTGGACGACTCGGCTTGACGGTCGAACTCTCTGCCTCTGAGGCAGAGGGGAACTCTCTGCCTTTGGGCAGAGAGGAACTCGGACGAGGTTCTGCCGAAGGGCGGAGCCTCGTTCGGGGAGGTTGACCGGCCCGATCCCGTTTATTCGGGATCTACGGGCTATTTTTTGGCCGAGCCTACGGGCTCGGGTACCCCACTTTAAACCCGGCCTTGTGCCACATCTGTCCCTCGTGGGGAGGACACTAAATACTTCAGAGTCAGTCCTTTTTGGACGACTCGGCTAGACGGTCGAACTCTCTGCCTCTGAGGCAGAGGGGAACTCTTTGCCTTTGGGCAGAGAGGAACCCGGACGAGGTTCCGCCGAGGGGCGGAGCTTCGTTCGGAGAGGTTGACCGGTCTGATCCCGTTTAAACGGGATCTACGGGCTATTTTTTGGCCGAGCCTACGGGCTCGGGTACCCCACTTTAAACCCGGCCTTGTGCCACATCTGTCCCTCGTGGGGAGGACACTAAATACTTCAGAGTCAGTCAGAGACAGAGTCGCGTCAGACGGTTACTGTAAGACATTGGAATAGTGATACTTGTCGAGACAACATAGTTCACTAACCAATTCTGATATTCATTACTAATACTTCTACTTCCTTGTTCATATTTCTGTTTGTAATATATCTGTGTTATTCCATACCTGTGTTCAAGTTATTCTTCATTGGTTCTACCTGGGACCATCACCGTGGTACAAGGAACCTGGACCATAACAGCTGAAAATTTAGAAAATTTAATAAAGAATTTAGAAAATAATAACTAAACAGAAGAAAAGACTAGAATGCTTAAAATTTAAAAACGAAATGTCGAGAAAAACTGACTGGAAATCAAATAACAACAAATGGCTCCAATTGAAAGAAGAGAGGGAAAAGATGAAAGAAACAGGAAAAAGCTAAGGAGTTGCGTGGAAAGGGGAAAAACATAAATGAAATAAAGGACAAATAATCATGATAGCCTACACATCCACACAGATAGGCGTATGGGTGTGGTCACATGCGAACATGCATACGTGCAGATCAGTGTATGGGTAAAGGCACATGAACGTACACATGCACACACATTAACACCCACTATGAAAAAACTTGCAGCAATGATAAGTGCATATAAAAATGAAAAATCAAGAAGTATAAGCAGTCAATTGCTGATAGCCCCTGAAGAGTGGCCGGATAGGTCTGTCTACGGAAATCTGGAGTCGGAATGCTGAAGATAACATCAATCAGCTCAGTGACAAACCTTTTAATTATATTAATTATATATATATATATATATGTATGTGTTTGTGTGTGTGTGTGTAGTTTTATATACATATATATAATTATAAAAAAACATTTTTATATATATATATATATATATATATATATTTGAATTGGACAAAGTCCGACAATTTATCAAAAGACATTTATGATATGTTTAACGTTCTTTTTATAGATACAAGTATTTAAGCAAATGCTCTGTTTTATAATAAACAGTATTAAATAACATTTAGCAGCCTGAAAATTTTCTATGAAAATTTCTCGGACATTCAGGCCGGTAAATGTTATTTAATACTGTTTATTATAAAACAGAGCATTTGCTTAAATACTTGTATCTATAAAAAGAACGTTAAACATATCATAAATGTCTTTAAAATTATATATATATATATATATATATATATATATATATATATATATATATATATATAAATATAAAAGTGAACATTGAAGTCAACACTCAGAGGCGACAGGCTGTTTCAGGTGGCCTGACGATTGCATCCAGCATGAAACAGCCTCTGAGTGTTGACTTCAATGTTCACTTTTATATTCATATTTACATACACTCTATCTCTGATGTTGAGCACTTTATCCTGTAAATATAGCACATAAATATAGTTTTAAAACTATATTTATATATATATATATATATATATATATATGTGTGTGTGTAATTTGGCAGCAACTTTTCTTTTAAACATGTAGTATTGAATGTTAAAGACAACATAGTCTTGCATATTTTCTTTTGAATTTTCTCATATTCTCTAATGAGACTTTTTATTTGAAAATGGTTTCGAAATATGTATTGTCCATACAATGACCTAGCGCTTTCGAACATCATTGTTCATCTTCAGGGTCAATATTTTTAGTCAAAATTTTTTTTTTAAACAAACATTTGCCAATTATCTTGTAGCGTAATCATGTTGCTATTTTTTTACAAACTAAATAAACGTTAAAATCCTTTTAAATTATATATAAAAGTGGACATTGAAGTCAACACCTAGTGGCAACAGTCTGTTTCATGCTTAAATGGAGCATTAAACAAACGCTGCTGGATGTTGACTTCAATATTGACTTTTATATTTACATACGTTCTATCCCTGATATTGACCACTCTAACCCATAAATATAGCATGACTTAAAACTATATTTTTATCATATATATATATATATATATATATATATATATGATAATATGTTTCACTTTTATTAAAGATTTATCAGAGAATGAGATATGGAGAAAAAGAAGAAAGAAATTTGGATATTTTTCTTTTTACATTGTTTACAATATGAGACATCTTGATATCCCAAAAATGGTATCTACAAATATATATATATATATATATATATATATATATATATATATATATATATATATATATATATATATATATATATGATGTGTAAGGAGTGTTAAAACATCAGTAAAGTATTATTAACTTTTTTTCTTTAACATCTCTTGTCAAATCAAAGGCTGCATTTTGTATGCCAGTGTGTATTATATGGAAGGAAATATGGTGAATAATTTTTGATTTCATAATTTTCTATTCCCAATTTGTGGAAGTGAATCTCATAAGACTTTGTAGCATAGGAGCTTAGAATGAAGCAAATAAAATCTGGAACAGATTAACCGTTCAGTAACCTAAGCAGGTGCTAGGGACATCAAAACAGAGATGATCTGCTGAAAAAATAATAGGCTTTTGTAAAACCGCCTAAAGATTGGAAGAAAATATTAATCCCATTTTGATCATTAGCTGTATTTTCTAGTAGGACTTAAACTAAGAAAAATATGTTATTTTCTAGGGGCTCTTAAATCAAGAAAGCTGTGCTATTTTCTAGGGGGTCTTAAACAAAAAAAAATACATTATTTTTTAGGGGTTCTTAAACTAAGAAAGCTGTTTAATTTTCTAGGGGGTCTGAAAAAAAAAATGTTATTTTCTAGGGGATCTTAAACTAAGAAAACCATGTTATTTTCTAGGGGGTCTTAAACCAAGAAAACCATGTTATTTTCTAGGGGGTCTTAAACCAAGAAAACCATGTTATTTTCTAGGGGGTCTTAAACCAAGAAAACCATGTTATTTTCTAGGGGATCTTAAACCAAGAAATCCATGTTATTTTCTAGGGGGTCTTAAACCAAGAAAACCATGTTATTTTCTAGGGGGTCTTAAACCAAGAAAACCATAGTATTTTTAACATTTAATGTAAAACAGGGTGCTACTTAAACAGTTGTTTACTCATAAAAATTATGGAAATATCTAGTTTATGCATAAAAAATAAGGAAAAATCTTTATGGGAAATAATTTTTATGGATTAACTTTCTTTAAATATGTTATGTCCAAAAAGATATGCATAAATAAAAATTAATTATACTCTCACTGTGTCGTGTCCATAAATGTGTAAATAAATAAAAATTATAGTTTCAAAAATAATTCTAACAATTATAATCATCATTAATTCACTCTTTCTAAACCAATGAGAATCGACTTTTCTTTTCTCTTCTACAAACACAAACATGTAACATTCTTATTATTAGATCAGCAGTTCAGACGGTCCTGGTCATCAAAACGTGCATCAACAAAAATTTCACCTCGTTTTCCTTTTTCGGGCTATAATAGTAACATTTATCTTTTAGCGCTCAACAAATATTCTCAGGTAAGAAAACCCCAGACACTTTTTGTTTGGTTTGGTTTATTTTATGGCATATCAACCTCAATGGGTTATTTAATGACGAAAACATTTTTAGGATAGATTCGTATGAATAGAATATGTATTCTTTAGTTTAGATTGGTTTGGTTTATTTTGTTTTACAGCATATCAACCTCAATGGGTTATTTAATGCCGACAACATTTTTAGGATAGATTCGTATGAATAGAATATGTATTCTTTGGTTTAGATTGGTTTGGTTTATTTTGTTTTACGGCATATCAACCTCAATGGGCTATTTAATGCCGACAAAATTCTTTATTGCTGGTAATATTTTGTTTTGTCAAAAATCTGTTTCTGGTAATATTTTTCCTTCAAAATTGTATTGCTGGTAATAACCTTTTCAAATAAGTATTGCTGGTAATAGTTAACTATATGCCCATACCTGGGACTCTAACAAGTGCTACCACCCCGGTGAACCTGGGAACACCAGCAATTAAGAGGTGGTTCCACGCTCCTCAAAACCTCCTGATCAGAGGCCTTGCTGCTGGACGTAGTTTATCGTCTTACCCAGGATGCGGATGTAGTTTATCATCTTACCCAGGTCGTTGATATAGTTTAAACACTTTTTGTATTTTTTCAACTAAATTATCTGAACACTAATTACACACATTTTATAAAGAAATATACATGAAAGACATTTGGTCCCAAACTCATAATTTTACTCGTTCTTAGTGTCTCTCATGCCTCCAGCACAACATGGCAAGCAGATAATAAATAAGACTCATTTTGTTGTTTACACGTCTTGCTGTTTCACATTTTTACAAGTATTTTTGCATGTATAAATGTTTGGGGTTTATAATCATTTACTGACAGTTATAAGCCCCTTACAAACCATCCTTATGCCACAACGCTTGTCAAAATAAAAAATATTGATTTTTTTATGGATTTAGAAGGGGCGTCATTTTTATGATATCAGTACAGTGTTAAATCAATTCTTGACTTTTACAGAGTTATTGGAATTGTTTTGCACGTTTTTCATATGGAAACAGACTGTGAGGGGAGGAAAAAGATTTCTTTTAAATAAAGACAAAAAAATATATATCTACATTTTTAATTATGGAACAAAAATTTGTACAAATTAACAAAATTATATATCCGTTTTTTTTCTTTATTAAGAAAAAATAATTATAAACCTTGAATATTTGTGGCTTGTGACCATATCACATTGAAACAACCGATTCCTGTACAATCACTGAAGTTAAGCAATGTTGATCCTGGTTACTACCCAGATGGGTGGCCACTTGGTAATACTTGGATGTGTGGGTGGTGTAATGGATAATGGCATGGAACTGTTAATTAGAGAGCAGAGTTCCAGTTCCAGTTGTATTCATTATATTCACTTAGATTGGGAGAGGGGTATGAACCCACCTCTTCTCCCTTCAGGTATGGGTTAATTAGTAAGACTTGTATCTCTACATCATTATTATCTCCCCCCACCCCCAAAAGCCCTTTCAGCCTAAAAATATTTTGGGGCTTTAAATAACCTGCAATGGGTTGATAATCCATAAAAAACAAATCAATCAAATGTTTCTGCGTGTGCTGGAAAAAAAAAAAAAATCCATACAAAAATAGTTTTGAAATTTAAAAACAAGTTTTAAAAGATTAAAAACTTCAGCAAATTTTCATAGTGTCTCCGTCTTTTGAACACGAGTAGAGGTTTATCTCTTGTTTCCTGTTTAGGATTGGGTTTCATACCCGTCTCCGTCTTTTGAACACGAGTAGAGGTTTATCTCTTGTTTCCTGTTTAGGATTGGGTTTCAGGTTCCTCCTAAAGTCCGCTATTCCAGTCGAATCCATTACATTCACTTACGTGCTAATACCCTTGGGAAAGGTATGAATCCTCGTTTTCTCCCTCCAGCTATGGGCAAATAGCAGGACAGACTGGGTTCTATAGCCTTGGATGGCAACTGGTCTAGGAGAAGGACAACTCTGAATTCAAACCCGGAGTGGAGCCCCGAAGGCGGATGGATGGCACTTTGTGCTACCTTCCAGCAACTCCTGCAGCCGTGTTGATACCAAACTGTATTGGTTTATCTTCTCCTTTGGACTCTGCTAGCAAGGCCGAGAGGGGGAACTAGACGTCTGGGTAGCCCTAGTTCTCCATATATCCCGCCCAGGCTCGTAGCACATCGTGCTACTCCATCATCTCTCGAGACGGACAGATGTCAACGATGCCAACAATGCCAATATTGCAGTGAAGTTTGCAACGTGTGGTCATATTTTAGTTCACATGTAATGGATTTGGTGGACTTATGTGAGTCCAGGTAAAAACAAAAAAACATAACATGGAATTTCAATCCAGCAACAATTAAATGCATGTTATTAAAAAAAAGAATTACATGTGTATCAAGGCAAACCTTAATGGGTGCCTTGATATGTACACAACTGAAATTAAAAGAAAAGACATTACAGCTAGCTATAAGAAAGTGTGTGTGTGTGTGTAAAAGTTCAATAGTCAGTGGATAAAGGAAACAATTGAACCCTGGCAGCAATTTTTTTGTTGTCTACATTCAATTACATCTGGAAGCAAGAGAAAAAAGAGAAAGAAGACAAGGAAATGCTTGCGTTTTTATAGGCTTAAATAGAGCCACCTAATGGGCATTTTTGGTGAAGCTAAGTGGGATAACCGACATGGTATACAGCACACAGAAAAAGAATTATTTGAAATTAGAAGGCAGTATTTTTGTCTCGATAAAACAAAATGATAATATTTATAATAATTTTGCTCAGTTTTTATAAAATTGTTACAGACTAACATTTGGGTCTTTGCAATGAAATTGTACAAGAAGAATAATTAACAAGCCAAATCCTCATCTTATAAACATTTCTGTTAATGATAATTTTATAATAATTCTGTAGACGATGTTATTTTATTTATGGTAACTGGATTTTTTAGTATTGCCTTACTCACTAAGATCAAAGTGTAGTATCTATTGCCCTACTCAGTTTCCTTTACTTGATATTGAAAGTCTGAAGCATAGTACAATTATCAGTCACCATTGCTTCTCAGCCTTTTGGCTAAGATCACGGTGTAGTATCTGTTCTCAGATTACTCGCTGGACGATCGCCTTTTGGCTGAGATTCGATCACTGATACAGGCTGGTCGCAGGGATTCGTCCCTGCGCTGGTAGTATCGCGGCTATGTCTAGCTATGACCAGCTTTGACAAGCTATGACCAGCTCTGACCAGCTTGGACAAGCTAAGACCAGCTAAAGACCAGTGGCCTGGGTGGAAACACTCGGGTCAACCCCCCTCCCCTTTCCCACATTAAAAACCGACCTTGTGTCACAACCTGGCCCTGTGGGAGGTCAAGTAAATCCATCACTTCTTGGCCTTTTCACTAAGATCAAAGTGTAGTATCTGTCCTCAGGCAGATAAATTAAATTTTCAGTTGTGTCTCTGTCTGCAGACAACTGAAAATACTATTGAGAGGTGCCTGGTCTTGGCAGTACTTTCTTTATTGCACTAAATTGGTGGGGATTGGTATTAATACTGATACCAGTGACACCAATGGTTGCCGAGGCTGGGCTATATTTGCACCTGGCTTGGGTGCACACAGTCAGGCTCCCCACATTAAACTAACCTTTTGTCACATCCTGCCAGCATGGGGCAGCAAGAAAATACAATCACTTCTCAGCCTTTTGGCTGAGATTCAAGTGTTGTAATTATTATTAAAATAAATATAATAATTCCAGCACTTGACAATTGCTTCGGCATTGTTATGGGTCCTTACCTATAACTACAGAATGAACTTGTCCTAAAACTATGTCTACTACGCCTCTCAAGAGAGAGAGACGAATCGAGTTAAGCCGATAGTAGTTCACTCCAAACCAGACTGACAGTCATACTAACACCTGCCACATCTTGTATTATTATTCCGTGTAATATATCTTTGTTATTTCTACTCTTGTGTTCGTGTTGTTCTTCCTTGGTCCTAACCTGGACCATAACAGGCATGAAACTCAGAGTTCTGCAATTAATGTAAGGTATTATGTATATGTCTTAATATATATATTAAATAGCACTGTTATTTAACATTAAGCACTGTTTTTTCTTACACTATAGTGTAAGAAACTATGTAAGAACCTATATGTGTTAGTAAGAAACTAATACATATTTGTATACGATCGCTCGCTCTTATACCTACCTATATTTACCCATTTAGTTATACATACATATATATATATATGCTAACACACATTGTATGTTAAAAAAATATATATATATATATATATATATATATATATATATATATATATATATATATATATAATATTATTTGATAATTAATTTGGATAATTTCAAAGAGGATATAAATCCGAAGAGAGCTCAATGTAAGAACAGACCAAATATAATAATGATGAAAGCGGAGTCCTTAGAAATCCATTGGTAATAATTTATTTCACAGGATCAAATGCCCATCTCATCAGACCCAAAAATTCTACAATACATGGATTTAAAATTTATCCAGACACAAGCAAAAAAAATAAAAAATAAAATTTTAAATCCGTTTATTGTTGTAAAATTATTTGGTCTGATGAGATAGGCATTTGATCCAGTGAAATAAATTATTACCAATGGATTTCTAAGGGCTACACTTTCATCATTATATATATATATATATATATATATATATATATATATATATATATATATATATGAAGAAATATAGTCTTAAAGTGTGCTATATTTATGGGATAAAGTGCTCAATATCAGAGATAGAGAGTGTGTAAATATAAAAGTGAACATAGAAGTCAACACTTAGAGGTGACAGTCTGTTTCATGCTAGATGCAATTGTCAGGCCTCAAGTGCTGTTATTTTTCTCGGCTATTTATATATACGGGTCAGTGGTGCATTGTGGGTAGTCTATTTTGGCAGTTATTTTACCGGAAGTCATTTATTTGTTTATTTATTTATTTGGGTCAAATTATTTTGCTTGTTTTTATTTTTTATCTTATATATTTATTTATTTTTTTTAAAATTTTGATCGGTGTTTTTATTAACGTAGTAAAAATTTGTTTATATAGCTTATTTAATAGCTTTTTTTTTGTTTGGGAAGATAATTAAAGCTATTTGTTCAATTTTGGGGTTGATTGTTGTAGTTTGTTCTATTATTTTGGCGGGAACAGTTTTTAATTTGTTTATTATTTCATGTATTTATTTGGATTGATTATCTTTATTTGTTTTTTCTAACGGCTAGTTTATCGGTATCGGTTGTTAGTTTATTTATATATTTGGATGTATTTAGATCAATTTATTTTACTTGTGGTTATTTATTTGTTACACTGTATATTTTCTCTTTTTGGTTTTCGATTTTTAAGTAACGCAGTATATTATTTTTTATTCATTTTTTTATTGTTATATAACAGTTATAGCTATTTTTTTCTTCCAATTTTTTGTTTTGATTTCTATAGTCTAACTAATATTTTGGTCAAAATAATTTGCTAATTTGTTTATTATTTACTTTATTTATTGATTTTGTTTCTTATTTTTTATTCTATTTCGCCTATTCTAACAGGTGTGATTTGGTAATTTATTTTGCTTATTTTATTGTCATCTTGTTTGTTTATGTATTTATTTATTTTTTCCGTTTTTGATTTTTAAGTAACGTAGTAAAAATTTGTTTTCATGTCTGCATTTTGAGATGAGCTCGGATCTTTTATTTAATAATTTATTTTGGTCTGGGAAGGTAATGATAGCTATTTTTTCTTCCAAGCAAAGTTTGAAAGTTTTTGATAGGTTGTTGTAGGCTGATGATTTTTTCCTTATTTTCCAAGATATATATATATAAATATTGTCATCCACAGAATGTTTCACTGTATTGCAGCTCATCAGTGTGGCTAGACATCCAATTATGGAGAAAAGGAAGAAATAAATTATGATATTTTGCTTTTGTGTTGCTTGATTTTCATTGGTTAATTATGTTTCATTTGCATTTGACTTGTTAATGTTAGTATAATTTATGGCATTCCAAATTTATTGGAACTTCAAAGGGATGCATTGTCACTCCTTGAATTCGGAACACTATCAATTATACTAACACTTGTTTAGCAAGTCAATTAAAAAAGAAGTTGGTTGGTTAGTTTTGTTTAGCGTTATATCAACTTATGAGATGCTTGTTATTGAGGGTAATGTTCTGATTTGAAGAAAAAAGCCTTCATATTATGTCAGTACAAAAGTTAAGGATTTGAAGATGAGTCCAAATTCGAGCAAGTCTATACTATTTCAAGTTCAATTTGGGACGAATCAAAGTCATTTTGGGACTAAGCAAGTTCATAATGAAATAGCTAAATTCAAAATGGAATAGTCAAATTCAAAATGGGACATAGTAAATTCAAAATGGAATAGTCAAATTTAAATTGGGACATGGCAAATTCAAAATGGGACTAAGCAGATTCAAAAGGAAATAGTCAAATTCAAAATGAAATAAGCAAATTTGATTTGAGACATAGCAAGTTCAAAATGGATTAGGCAAATTCCATTTGGGACCGAGCAATTATTTTGCTAAAAAAGACTTTAAAATTAAATATTTTCATGATAAAATAATAATATCCAACTAAACTTTACTATTGAAATGTTTTATCTTCTGGGAGCAATCAATAAATCAAGAAAATCTATGAAAGGTGTATGTTTTTTGGATGCAACTTTCAGCGCTTAAAATCCCTCACTAAACCTGTCTTTTTTTCAAACTCTGTCTTGATATGTGCAGTCAGGATTTCCTTTGCTGCTTTTTCTTAGGATTTTCGACATTTGCCCTGTTGTCCCCCAAATCATTTCATTTTCAATAACTCTCTCTTTTTCTCTCTCTCTTATTCTCTCTCTCCTATTCTCTCTCTTTTTTAACACTCTATACACTCTATCCCTCTTTTTCTTTCTTCTTCTCTTCTCCCTGATTGTCTTACAAAAGAAAGTGCTAGAAACTTTAACACGAATTTATCTGTTCAAGAATAGCCTCTTGGAAGGAATAGATAGTAAAATCTACGCAACACTGCTCTTCGATTTTTAATTATCTGATTTATCACCCAATTGATTTTTGAATCCATGATATTTGGTTATTGAAACGCGCAGATAAGTTTGAAATATTTTTCCATAATGAATCTGCTTTGTCCCAATTCCAACTTGGCTATTTCATTTTGAATTTGCTACGTCCAATTCTGAACTTGGCTATTTCATTTTGTATTTGCTATGTCCAATTCTGAACTTGGCTATTTCATTTTGAATTTGCTACGTCCAATTCTGAACTTGGCTATTTCATTTTGAATTTGCTACGTCCAATTCTGAACTTGGCTATTTCATTTTGAATTTGCTATGTCCAATTCTGAACTTGGCTATTTCATTTTGAATTTGCTACGTCCAATTCTGAACTTGGCTATTTCATTTTGAATTTGCTACGTCCAATTCTGAACTTGGCTATTTCATTTTGTATTTGCTATGTCCAATTCTGAACTTGGCTATTTCATTTTGAATTTGCTATGTCCAATTCTGAACTTGGCTATTTCATTTTGAATTTGCTACGTCCAATTCTGAACTTGGCTATTTCATTTTGAATTTGCTACGTCCAATTCTGAACTTGGCTATTTCATTTTGTATTTTCTACGTCCAATTCTGAACTTGGCTATTTCATTTTGAATTTGCTATGTCCAATTCTGAACTTGGCTATTTCATTTTGTATTTGCTATGTCCAATTCTGAACTTGGCTATTTCATTTTGAATTTGCTATGTCCAATTCTGAACTTGGCTATTTCATTTTGAATTTGCTACGTCCAATTCTGAACTTGGCTATTTCATTTTGAATTTGCTACGTCCCATTCTGAACTTGGCTATTTCATTTTGAATTTGCTACGTCCCATTCTGAACTTGCCTATTTCATTTTCAATTTGCTACGTCCCATTCTGAACTTGGCTATTTCATTTTGAATTTGCTATGTCCAATTCTGAACTTGGCTATTTCATTTTGAATTTGCTACGTCCCATTCTGAACTTGGCTATTTCATTTTGTATTTTCTACGTCCAATTCTGAACTTGCCTATTTCATTTTGAATTTGCTATGTCCCATTCTGAACTTGCCTATTTCATTTTGAATTTGCTATGTCCCATTCTGAACTTGCCTATTTCATTTTCAATTTGCTACGTCCCATTCGGAACTTGGCTATTTCATTTTGAATTTGCTATGTCCAATTCTGAACTTGGCTATTTCATTTTGAATTTGCTATGTCCCATTCTGAACTTGGCTATTTCATTTTGAATTTGCTATGTCCCATTCTGAACTTGCCTATTTCATTTTCAATTTGCTACGTCCCATTCTGAACTTGGCTATTTCATTTTGAATTTGCTATTTCATTTTGAATTTGCTATGTCCCATTCTGAACTTGGCTATTTCATTTTGAATTTGCTATGTCCAATTCTGAACTTGGCTATTTCATTTTGAATTTGCTATGTCCCATTCTGAACTTGGCTATTTCATTTTGAATTTGCTATGTCCAATTCTGAACTTGCCTATTTCATTTTGAATTTGCTATGTCCCATTCTGAACTTGGCTATTTCATTTTCAATTTGCTATGTCCCATTCTGAACTTGCCTATTTCATTTTCAATTTGCTACGTCCCATTCTGAACTTGGCTATTTCATTTTGAATTTGCTATGTCCAATTCTGAACTTGGCTATTTCATTTTGAATTTGCTATGTCCAATTCTGAACTTGCCTATTTCATTTTCAATTTGCTATGTCCCATTCTGAACTTGGCTATTTCATTTTGAATTTGCTATGTCCAATTCTGAACTTGCCTATTTCATTTTCAATTTGCTATGTCCCATTCTGAACTTGGCTATTTCATTTTGAATTTGCTATGTCCAATTCTGAACTTGCCTATTTCATTTTCAATTTGCTATGTCCCATTCTGAACTTGGCTATTTCATTTTGAATTTGCTATGTCCAATTCTGAACTTGGCTATTTCATTTTGAATTTGCTATGTCCAATTCTGAACTTGGCTATTTCATTTTGAATTTGCTATGTCCAATTCTGAACTTGCCTATTTCATTTTGAATTTGCTATGTCCCATTCTGAACTTGGCTATTTCATTTTCAATTTGCTACGTCCCATTCTGAACTTGCCTATTTCATTTTCAATTTGCTACGTCCCATTCTGAACTTGGCTATTTCATTTTGAATTTGCTATGTCCAATTCTGAACTTGGCTATTTCATTTTGAATTTGCTATGTCCAATTCTGAACTTGCCTATTTCATTTTCAATTTGCTATGTCCCATTCTGAACTTGGCTATTTCATTTTGAATTTGCTATGTCCCATTCTGAACTTGGCTATTTCATTTTGAATTTGCTACGTCCCATTCTGAACTTGGCTATTTCATTTTGAATTTGCTACGTCCAATTCTGAACTTGGGTATTTCATTTTGAATTTGCTATGTCCCATTCTGAACTTGCCTATTTCATTTTCAATTTGCTACGTCCCATTCTGAACTTGGCTATTTCATTTTGAATTTGCTATGTCCAATTCTGAACTTGGCTATTTCATTTTGAATTTGCTACGTCCCATTCTGAACTTGGCTATTTCATTTTGAATTTGCTATGTCCCATTCTGAACTTGGGTATTTCATTTTGAATTTGCTATGTCCCATTCTGAACTTGCCTATTTCATTTTCAATTTGCTACGTCCCATTCTGAACTTGGCTATTTCATTTTGAATTTGCTATTTCATTTTGAATTTGCTATGTCCCATTCTGAACTTGGCTATTTCATTTTGAATTTGCTATGTCCAATTCTGAACTTGGCTATTTCATTTTGAATTTGCTATGTCCCATTCTGAACTTGGCTATTTCATTTTGAATTTGCTATGTCCAATTCTGAACTTGCCTATTTCATTTTGAATTTGCTATGTCCCATTCTGAACTTGGCTATTTCATTTTCAATTTGCTATGTCCCATTCTGAACTTGCCTATTTCATTTTCAATTTGCTACGTCCCATTCTGAACTTGGCTATTTCATTTTGAATTTGCTATGTCCAATTCTGAACTTGGCTATTTCATTTTGAATTTGCTATGTCCAATTCTGAACTTGCCTATTTCATTTTCAATTTGCTATGTCCCATTCTGAACTTGGCTATTTCATTTTGAATTTGCTATGTCCAATTCTGAACTTGCCTATTTCATTTTCAATTTGCTATGTCCCATTCTGAACTTGGCTATTTCATTTTGAATTTGCTATGTCCAATTCTGAACTTGCCTATTTCATTTTCAATTTGCTATGTCCCATTCTGAACTTGGCTATTTCATTTTGAATTTGCTATGTCCAATTCTGAACTTGGCTATTTCATTTTGAATTTGCTATGTCCAATTCTGAACTTGGCTATTTCATTTTGAATTTGCTATGTCCAATTCTGAACTTGCCTATTTCATTTTCAATTTGCTATGTCCCATTCTGAACTTGGCTATTTCATTTTCAATTTGCTACGTCCCATTCTGAACTTGCCTATTTCATTTTCAATTTGCTACGTCCCATTCTGAACTTGGCTATTTCATTTTGAATTTGCTATGTCCAATTCTGAACTTGGCTATTTCATTTTGAATTTGCTATGTCCAATTCTGAACTTGCCTATTTCATTTTCAATTTGCTATGTCCCATTCTGAACTTGGCTATTTCATTTTGAATTTGCTATGTCCCATTCTGAACTTGGCTATTTCATTTTGAATTTGCTACGTCCCATTCTGAACTTGGCTATTTCATTTTGAATTTGCTACGTCCAATTCTGAACTTGGGTATTTCATTTTGAATTTGCTATGTCCCATTCTGAACTTGCCTATTTCATTTTCAATTTGCTACGTCCCATTCTGAACTTGGCTATTTCATTTTGAATTTGCTATGTCCAATTCTGAACTTGGCTATTTCATTTTGAATTTGCTACGTCCCATTCTGAACTTGGCTATTTCATTTTGTATTTTCTACGTCCAATTCTGAACTTGCCTATTTCATTTTGAATTTGCTATGTCCCATTCTGAACTTGCCTATTTCATTTTGAATTTGCTATGTCCCATTCTGAACTTGGCTATTTCATTTTCAATTTGCTATGTCCCATTCTGAACTTGCCTATTTCATTTTGAATTTGCTACGTCCCATTCTGAACCTGGCTATTTCATTTTGAATTTGCTATGTCCAATTCTGAACTTGGCTATTTCATTTTGAATTTGCTATGTCCAATTCTGAACTTGGCTATTTCATTTTGAATTTGCTATGTCCAATTCTGAACTTGGCTATTTCATTTTGAATTTGCTATGTCCAATTCTGAACTTGGCTATTTCATTTTGAATTTGCTATGTCCAATTCTGAACTTGGCTATTTCATTTTGTATTTTCTACGTCCAATTCTGAACTTGGCTATTTCATTTTGAATTTGCTATGTCCAATTCTGAACTTGGCTATTTCATTTTGTATTTGCTATGTCCAATTCTGAACTTGGCTATTTCATTTTGAATTTGCTACGTCCAATTCTGAACTTGGCTATTTCATTTTGAATTTGCTACGTCCCATTCTGAACTTGGCTATTTCATTTTGAATTTGCTACGTCCAATTCTGAACTTGGCTATTTCATTTTGAATTTGCTACGTCCAATTCTGAACTTGGCTATTTCATTTTGAATTTGCTACGTCCCATTCTGAACTTGCCTATTTCATTTTCAATTTGCTACGTCCCATTCTGAACTTGGCTATTTCATTTTGAATTTGCTATGTCCAATTCTGAACTTGGCTATTTCATTTTGAATTTGCTACGTCCCATTCTGAACTTGGCTATTTCATTTTGTATTTTCTACGTCCAATTCTGAACTTGCCTATTTCATTTTGAATTTGCTATGTCCCATTCTGAACTTGCCTATTTCATTTTCAATTTGCTACGTCCCATTCGGAACTTGGCTATTTCATTTTGAATTTGCTATGTCCAATTCTGAACTTGGCTATTTCATTTTGAATTTGCTATGTCCCATTCTGAACTTGGCTATTTCATTTTGAATTTGCTATGTCCCATTCTGAACTTGCCTATTTCATTTTCAATTTGCTACGTCCCATTCTGAACTTGGCTATTTCATTTTGAATTTGCTATTTCATTTTGAATTTGCTATGTCCCATTCTGAACTTGGCTATTTCATTTTGAATTTGCTATGTCCAATTCTGAACTTGGCTATTTCATTTTGAATTTGCTATGTCCAATTCTGAACTTGGCTATTTCATTTTGAATTTGCTATGTCCAATTCTGAACTTGCCTATTTCATTTTCAATTTGCTATGTCCCATTCTGAACTTGGCTATTTCATTTTCAATTTGCTATGTCCCATTCTGAACTTGCCTATTTCATTTTCAATTTGCTACGTCCCATTCTGAACTTGGCTATTTCATTTTGAATTTGCTATGTCCAATTCTGAACTTGGCTATTTCATTTTGAATTTGCTATGTCCAATTCTGAACTTGCCTATTTCATTTTCAATTTGCTATGTCCCATTCTGAACTTGGCTATTTCATTTTGAATTTGCTATGTCCAATTCTGAACTTGCCTATTTCATTTTCAATTTGCTATGTCCCATTCTGAACTTGGCTATTTCATTTTGAATTTGCTATGTCCAATTCTGAACTTGCCTATTTCATTTTCAATTTGCTATGTCCCATTCTGAACTTGGCTATTTCATTTTGAATTTGCTATGTCAAATTCTGAACTTGCCTATTTCATTTTCAATTTGCTATGTCCCATTCTGAACTTGGCTATTTCATTTTGAATTTGCTATGTCCAATTCTGAACTTGGCTATTTCATTTTGAATTTGCTATGTCCAATTCTGAACTTGGCTATTTCATTTTGAATTTGCTATGTCCAATTCTGAACTTGCCTATTTCATTTTCAATTTGCTATGTCCCATTCTGAACTTGGCTATTTCATTTTCAATTTGCTACGTCCCATTCTGAACTTGCCTATTTCATTTTCAATTTGCTACGTCCCATTCTGAACTTGGCTATTTCATTTTGAATTTGCTATGTCCAATTCTGAACTTGGCTATTTCATTTTGAATTTGCTATGTCCAATTCTGAACTTGCCTATTTCATTTTCAATTTGCTATGTCCCATTCTGAACTTGGCTATTTCATTTTGAATTTGCTATGTCCAATTCTGAACTTGCCTATTTCATTTTGAATTTGCTATGTCCCATTCTGAACTTGGCTATTTCATTTTGAATTTGCAATGTCCAATTCTGAACTTGGCTATTTCATTTTGAATTTGCTATGTCCAATTCTGAACTTGGCTATTTCATTTTGAATTTGCTATGTCCAATTCTGAACTTGCCTATTTCATTTCCAATTTGCTATGTCCCATTCTGAACTTGGCTATTTCATTTTCAATTTGCTATGTCCCATTCTGAACTTGCCTATTTCATTTTCAATTTGCTACGTCCCATTCTGAACTTGGCTATTTCATTTTGAATTTGCTATGTCCAATTCTGAACTTGGCTATTTCATTTTGAATTTGCTATGTCCAATTCTGAACTTGCCTATTTCATTTTCAATTTGCTATGTCCCATTCTGAACTTGGCTATTTCATTTTCAATTTGCTATGTCCAATTCTGAACTTGCCTATTTCATTTTCAATTTGCTATGTCCCATTCTGAACTTGGCTATTTCATTTTGAATTTGCTATGTCAAATTCTGAACTTGCCTATTTCATTTTCAATTTGCTATGTCCCATTCTGAACTTGGCTATTTCATTTTGAATTTGCTATGTCCAATTCTGAACTTGGCTATTTCATTTTGAATTTGCTATGTCCAATTCTGAACTTGGCTATTTCATTTTGAATTTGCTATGTCCAATTCTGAACTTGCCTATTTCATTTTCAATTTGCTATGTCCCATTCTGAACTTGGCTATTTCATTTTCAATTTGCTACGTCCCATTCTGAACTTGCCTATTTCATTTTCAATTTGCTACGTCCCATTCTGTACTTGGCTATTTCATTTTGAATTTGCTATGTCCAATTCTGAACTTGGCTATTTCATTTTGAATTTGCTATGTCCAATTCTGAACTTGCCTATTTCATTTTCAATTTGCTATGTCCCATTCTGAACTTGGCTATTTCATTTTGAATTTGCTATGTCCAATTCTGAACTTGCCTATTTCATTTTGAATTTGCTATGTCCCATTCTGAACTTGGCTATTTCATTTTGAATTTGCAATGTCCAATTCTGAACTTGCCTATTTCATTTTCAATTTGCTATGTCCCATTCTGAACTTGGCTATTTCATTTTGAATTTGCTATGTCCAATTCTGAACTTGCCTATTTCATTTTGAATTTGCTATGTCCCATTCTGAACTTGGCTATTTCATTTTGAATTTGCAATGTCCAATTCTGAACTTGGCTATTTCATTTTGAATTTGCTATGTCCAATTCTGAACTTGGCTATTTCATTTTGAATTTGCTATGTCCAATTCTGAACTTGCCTATTTCATTTTCAATTTGCTATGTCCCATTCTGAACTTGGCTATTTCATTTTCAATTTGCTATGTCCCATTCTGAACTTGCCTATTTCATTTTCAATTTGCTACGTCCCATTCTGAACTTGGCTATTTCATTTTGAATTTGCTATGTCCAATTCTGAACTTGGCTATTTCATTTTGAATTTGCTATGTCCAATTCTGAACTTGCCTATTTCATTTTCAATTTGCTATGTCCCATTCTGAACTTGGCTATTTCATTTTCAATTTGCTATGTCCAATTCTGAACTTGCCTATTTCATTTTCAATTTGCTATGTCCCATTCTGAACTTGGCTATTTCATTTTGAATTTGCTATGTCAAATTCTGAACTTGCCTATTTCATTTTCAATTTGCTATGTCCCATTCTGAACTTGGCTATTTCATTTTGAATTTGCTATGTCCAATTCTGAACTTGGCTATTTCATTTTGAATTTGCTATGTCCAATTCTGAACTTGGCTATTTCATTTTGAATTTGCTATGTCCAATTCTGAACTTGCCTATTTCATTTTCAATTTGCTATGTCCCATTCTGAACTTGGCTATTTCATTTTCAATTTGCTACGTCCCATTCTGAACTTGCCTATTTCATTTTCAATTTGCTACGTCCCATTCTGTACTTGGCTATTTCATTTTGAATTTGCTATGTCCAATTCTGAACTTGGCTATTTCATTTTGAATTTGCTATGTCCAATTCTGAACTTGCCTATTTCATTTTCAATTTGCTATGTCCCATTCTGAACTTGGCTATTTCATTTTGAATTTGCTATGTCCAATTCTGAACTTGCCTATTTCATTTTGAATTTGCTATGTCCCATTCTGAACTTGGCTATTTCATTTTGAATTTGCAATGTCCAATTCTGAACTTGGCTATTTCATTTTGAATTTGCTATGTCCAATTCTGAACTTGGCTATTTCATTTTGAATTTGCTATGTCCAATTCTGAAGTTGCCTATTTCATTTTCAATTTGCTATGTCCCATTCTGAACTTGGCTATTTCATTTTCAATTTGCTATGTCCCATTCTGAACTTGCCTATTTCATTTTCAATTTGCTACGTCCCATTCTGAACTTGGCTATTTCATTTTGAATTTGCTATGTCCAATTCTGAACTTGGCTATTTCATTTTGAATTTGCTATGTCCAATTCTGAACTTGCCTATTTCATTTTCAATTTGCTATGTCCCATTCTGAACTTGGCTATTTCATTTTCAATTTGCTATGTCCCATTCTGAACTTGCCTATTTCATTTTGAATTTGCTATGTCCCATTCTGAACTTGGCTATTTCATTTTCAATTTGCTATGTCCCATTCTGAACTTGCCTATTTCATTTTGAATTTGCTACGTCCCATTCTGAACCTGGCTATTTCATTTTGAATTTGCTATGTCCAATTCTGAACTTGGCTATTTCATTTTGAATTTGCTATGTCCAATTCTGAACTTGGCTATTTCATTTTGAATTTGCTATGTCCAATTCTGAACTTGGCTATTTCATTTTGAATTTGCTATGTCCAATTCTGAACTTGGCTATTTCATTTTGAATTTGCTATGTCCAATTCTGAACTTGCCTATTTCATTTTCAATTTGCTATGTCCCATTCTGAACTTGGCTATTTCATTTTCAATTTGCTATGTCCCATTCTGAACTTGCCTATTTCATTTTCAATTTGCTATGTCCCATTCTGAACTTGGCTATTTCATTTTGAATTTGCTATGTCCAATTCTGAACTTGCCTATTTCATTTTCAATTTGCTATGTCCCATTCTGAACTTGCCTATTTCATTTTAAATTTGCTATGTCCAATTCTGAACTTGGCTATTTCATTTTGAATTTGCTATGTCCCATTCTGAACTTGGCTATTTCATTTTGAATTTGCTATGTCCAATTCTGAACTTGCCTATTTCATTTTGAATTTGCTATGTCCAATTCTGAACTTGGCTATTTCATTTTGAATTTGCTATGTCCCATTCTGAACTTGCCTATTTCATTTTCAATTTGCTATGTCCCATTCTGAACTTGGCTATTTCATTTTGAATTTGCTATGTCCAATTCTGAACTTGGCTATTTCATTTTGAATTTGCTATGTCCCATTCTGAACTTGGCTATTTCATTTTGAATTTGCTATGTCCAATTCTGAACTTGCCTATTTCATTTTGAATTTGCTATGTCCCATTCTGAACTTGGCTATTTCATTTTGAATTTGCAATGTCCAATTCTGAACTTGCCTATTTCATTTTCAATTTGCTATGTCCCATTCTGAACTTGGCTATTTCATTTTGAATTTGCTATGTCCAATTCTGAACTTGCCTATTTCATTTTGAATTTGCTATGTCCCATTCTGAACTTGGCTATTTCATTTTGAATTTGCAATGTCCAATTCTGAACTTGGCTATTTCATTTTGAATTTGCTATGTCCAATTCTGAACTTGGCTATTTCATTTTGAATTTGCTATGTCCAATTCTGAACTTGCCTATTTCATTTTCAATTTGCTATGTCCCATTCTGAACTTGGCTATTTCATTTTCAATTTGCTATGTCCCATTCTGAACTTGCCTATTTCATTTTCAATTTGCTACGTCCCATTCTGAACTTGGCTATTTCATTTTGAATTTGCTATGTCCAATTCTGAACTTGGCTATTTCATTTTGAATTTGCTATGTCCAATTCTGAACTTGCCTATTTCATTTTCAATTTGCTATGTCCCATTCTGAACTTGGCTATTTCATTTTCAATTTGCTATGTCCAATTCTGAACTTGCCTATTTCATTTTCAATTTGCTATGTCCCATTCTGAACTTGGCTATTTCATTTTGAATTTGCTATGTCAAATTCTGAACTTGCCTATTTCATTTTCAATTTGCTATGTCCCATTCTGAACTTGGCTATTTCATTTTGAATTTGCTATGTCCAATTCTGAACTTGGCTATTTCATTTTGAATTTGCTATGTCCAATTCTGAACTTGGCTATTTCATTTTGAATTTGCTATGTCCAATTCTGAACTTGCCTATTTCATTTTCAATTTGCTATGTCCCATTCTGAACTTGGCTATTTCATTTTCAATTTGCTACGTCCCATTCTGAACTTGCCTATTTCATTTTCAATTTGCTACGTCCCATTCTGTACTTGGCTATTTCATTTTGAATTTGCTATGTCCAATTCTGAACTTGGCTATTTCATTTTGAATTTGCTATGTCCAATTCTGAACTTGCCTATTTCATTTTCAATTTGCTATGTCCCATTCTGAACTTGGCTATTTCATTTTGAATTTGCTATGTCCAATTCTGAACTTGCCTATTTCATTTTGAATTTGCTATGTCCCATTCTGAACTTGGCTATTTCATTTTGAATTTGCAATGTCCAATTCTGAACTTGGCTATTTCATTTTGAATTTGCTATGTCCAATTCTGAACTTGGCTATTTCATTTTGAATTTGCTATGTCCAATTCTGAAGTTGCCTATTTCATTTTCAATTTGCTATGTCCCATTCTGAACTTGGCTATTTCATTTTCAATTTGCTATGTCCCATTCTGAACTTGCCTATTTCATTTTCAATTTGCTACGTCCCATTCTGAACTTGGCTATTTCATTTTGAATTTGCTATGTCCAATTCTGAACTTGGCTATTTCATTTTGAATTTGCTATGTCCAATTCTGAACTTGCCTATTTCATTTTCAATTTGCTATGTCCCATTCTGAACTTGGCTATTTCATTTTCAATTTGCTATGTCCCATTCTGAACTTGCCTATTTCATTTTGAATTTGCTATGTCCCATTCTGAACTTGGCTATTTCATTTTCAATTTGCTATGTCCCATTCTGAACTTGCCTATTTCATTTTGAATTTGCTACGTCCCATTCTGAACCTGGCTATTTCATTTTGAATTTGCTATGTCCAATTCTGAACTTGGCTATTTCATTTTGAATTTGCTATGTCCAATTCTGAACTTGGCTATTTCATTTTGAATTTGCTATGTCCAATTCTGAACTTGGCTATTTCATTTTGAATTTGCTATGTCCAATTCTGAACTTGGCTATTTCATTTTGAATTTGCTATGTCCAATTCTGAACTTGCCTATTTCATTTTCAATTTGCTATGTCCCATTCTGAACTTGGCTATTTCATTTTCAATTTGCTATGTCCCATTCTGAACTTGCCTATTTCATTTTCAATTTGCTATGTCCCATTCTGAACTTGGCTATTTCATTTTGAATTTGCTATGTCCAATTCTGAACTTGCCTATTTCATTTTCAATTTGCTATGTCCCATTCTGAACTTGCCTATTTCATTTTAAATTTGCTATGTCCAATTCTGAACTTGGCTATTTCATTTTGAATTTGCTATGTCCCATTCTGAACTTGGCTATTTCATTTTGAATTTGCTATGTCCAATTCTGAACTTGCCTATTTCATTTTGAATTTGCTATGTCCAATTCTGAACTTGGCTATTTCATTTTGAATTTGCTATGTCCCATTCTGAACTTGCCTATTTCATTTTCAATTTGCTATGTCCCATTCTGAACTTGGCTATTTCATTTTGAATTTGCTATGTCCAATTCTGAACTTGGCTATTTCATTTTGAATTTGCTATGTCCCATTCTGAACTTGGCTATTTCATTTTGAATTTGCTATGTCCAATTCTGAACTTGCCTATTTCATTTTGAATTTGCTATGTCCCATTCTGAACTTGCCTATTTCATTATGAATTTGCTATGTCCAATTCTGAACTTGCCTATTTCATTTTGAATTTGCTATGTCCAATTCTGAACTTGCCTATTTCATTTTCAATTTGCTATGTCCCATTCTGAACTTGCCTATTTCATTTTCAATTTGCTATGTCCAATTCTGAACTTGCCTATTTCATTTTCAATTTGCTACGTCCCATTCTGAACTTGGCTATTTCATTTTGAATTTGCTATGTCCAATTCTGAACTTGGCTATTTCATTTTGAATTTGCTATGTCCCATTCTGAACTTGGCTATTTCATTTTGAATTTGCTATGTCCAATTCTGAACTTGCCTATTTCATTTTGAATTTGCTATGTCCCATTCTGAACTTGCCTATTTCATTATGAATTTGCTATGTCCCATTCTGAACTTGGCTATTTCAATTTGAATTTGCTATGTCCAATTCTGAACTTGGCTATTTCATTTTGAATTTGCTACGTCCCATTCTGAACTTGGCTATTTCATTTTCAATTTGCTATGTCCAATTCTGAACTTGGCTATTTCATTTTGAATTTGCTATGTCCCATTCTGAACTTGGCTATTTCATTTTGAATTTGCTATGTCCAATTCTGAACTTGCCTATTTCATTTTGAATTTGCTATGTCCAATTCTGAACTTGGCTATTTCATTTTGAATTTGCTATGTCCCATTCTGAACTTGGCTATTTCATTTTGAATTTGCTATGTCCAATTCTGAACTTGCCTATTTCATTTTGAATTTGCTATGTCCCATTCTGAACTTGCCTATTTCATTATGAATTTGCTATGTCCCATTCTGAACTTGCCTATTTCATTTTGAATTTGCTATGTCCAATTCTGAACTTGGCTATTTCATTTTGAATTTGCTATGTCCCATTCTGAACTTGCCTATTTCATTATGAATTTGCTATGTCCAATTCTGAACTTGCCTATTTCATTTTGAATTTGCTATGTCCCATTCTGAACTTGCCTATTTCATTATGAATTTGCTATGTCCAATTCTGAACTTGCCTATTTCATTTTGAATTTGCTACGTCCAATTCTGAACTTGCCTATTTCATTATGAACTTGCTTAGTCCCACAATGACTGATCAGTCCCAAATTGAACTTGAAATGGTATAGCTTATGCTATGTTTGGATTTGGGGAGTTCTACTACAGCAGTGGAAGTGTTCAAAATTGTTATCAGGGTAGGGCTGAGGGGGTCACCATTGTTGGGCTGGGCTTATGCCATCAGTTAGCTAGGATTGAATCGCCTAATTTGATTGACACAGAGATAGAAACGTCAAAAGATATTTTATCAACCGACACAATTTATGACTTTTAATCTCTCTTAAAAAAAAAACAACCATTTTTGTTTCATTGGATGAAGTAAAATTTGAATTGCATGTTAAGGAGAATATTAGAATAAAATACAGAATAATAAAATGTTATGGAGAAGGAATTTAATTAAAATATTACAAAATATAAAAGAATGGATTATAAAATTGAATGTTTGAAGAGTGTTAAGTACTAGAATGTTAATTAGAATTTTACATTCGGACAGAAAAGAATAACAGAATAAAATATAACATAGAATATAGTATAAAAGAATGGACTATAGAATAGTGGAAAGTTATAGCTACTTAATTATAATATTAGAATAGAATAAAAGAACAGAATAAAGAATAATGGAATGGAATACAGAATAGTAGAATGTTTAAGAATGTTAATTATAATATTCGAACAGAATAGAATAGAATCTAGAATAAAGGTGAAAATCATTGACTAAACAACAAATGAAGATACACTATTTACATTATTCGGACTATTGTCCTCATCTTTGTCGCCATATTTATCACAGCGTTTCGGCTGTCATATACTCCGGCCTTCTTCAGGTGGTTGGAATGTCACATGGTACAGTGGATAAAGGCATTAGTTAGATCCAGTGACAGGACCCAAAGAGTGTGAGGCAGTGGAGAACTTTCAGAGGGAAAATTAACAGGAGATAACTGATAACTGACATCCATTAAATGTAGCACATGAAACTAGAACAGTTTACCCCAGTGAGCGAAATAAAGGGTTCAGTTCGACATTCCAACCCCCTGAAGAAGGCCGGAGCATACAACGGCCGAAACATTGTGATAAATATGGCGACAAAGATAAGGACAATAGTCCGAATAATATAAATAGTGTACATAATACCTCATCTCAGAACCATAGACAGAAATGAAAATACTTTTGACCTTGTGCCACATCTAAGTTTTACTTAGTAAATCACTATATTCAAACATAAGTTTTGATGTCAGAATATTTGAGATTAGGAATTATCATTATTATATACTTTGCTGTTTGAACCAATATGTTCATCTTGTTTGTTACGTACACAATGTTTCGATCATTGTATTTCTTCAGTCTTCTTCAGTTAGTTGTCTTCCACAAACATTTTATTTAATCCATGGGAGTATATTGTTCTCATAACACTTTCTAGTCATCTCCATTTGTGTACTGATCATGGCAAACACCTGGGGATGGTCAGAGAGTCTAATGGTGGAAATGAGTCTAACAACTAAAGTGAATAGAGGCTACTCAGAATAATAAAGTAGATAGCAGCCTCGTCTGATTTATAACAAGGCAAGAAGTCCGAGAATCAATTGTTTAATCTTTATGTAATTTTACTTTTAGTTTAATATTCAGGAAGTATTGAACATACATAAGAAAATGTAGAACAAAGCAAAGCAATAACAGATTGGTCAGGGTGTCAGCTTGTCCGGTGGCAAGTGGGCCCCTGATGAACAACAGGGTTTAGTAATAAAAGTGAAAAAAGAAGGAAAGAAGAAAGAAAGAAAAAAGAAGGAAAAAAAAGAGAAAGAAAAAAGAAAAAGGAAGGAAAAAGAAAGAAAAAGAAAGAAAGAAAAAAGAAGGAAAGGAAAAAGAAGGAAAGAAAAGAGAAAGAAAAAGAAGAAAAAAAGAAGAAAAAGGAAGGAAAAAGAAAGAAAAAGAAAAAAGAAGGAAAGAAAAAAGAAGGAAAGAAAAATGAAAGAAAGAAAAAAGAAGGAAAGAAAAAAGAAAGAAAAACAAGAAAAGATAAATGAAAGAAAAAGAAAGAAAAAAGAAGGAAAGAAAAAAGAAAGAAAAATGAAAGAAAAAAGAAAGAAAAAGAACGAAAAAAGAAGGAAAGAAAAAAGAAAGAAAAAGGAAGGAAAAAGAAAGAAAAAGAAAGAAAGAAAAAAGAAGGAAAGAAAAAAGAAAAAGGAAGAAAAAAGAAGGAAAGAAAAAGAAAAAAGAAAGAAAGAAAAAAGAAGGGAAGAAAAAGAAAGAAAGAAAAAGAAATTAAAAAGAAAAAGAAAAAGTAAAAAGAAAGAGAACAGGACACAAATAAGCAGTGCATGAAAAGAAAAAAAAACAGGGAACGTATTGGAAGAACGTGGAATAGGGGGTCAGGCATAATTAAGGAAATTCTCTGTTTTTAGGAAGAGTGAATGAATTGAAAGATAAAATGGCAAACATGGCCACAAAAGAAAGGTGTGTCAAAATGACGTTATTTTCCCCTGACACCATTTTTACTTTAACTGCTTCTCGGCAAATATTTATTGTCTTAACGTCTTTCCTGTCAATGATCTTGGGAAAAAAACGTTTCTGCTTCACATGAATTTTTTATAATATAGTAACTAAGAAACCGAGGCAGCTTGAAATACTCAAGTGGTGGCTAACACCTCTACCAGACGTACTAGTTGACAATTGGACTCGTTTCAAGCTCAGTAGGGTATAAAAAGAAACAAAATCAATGACTAAAAATGTCTGTAGCTGGTTTTTGAGCGTTATGTTTCAGACTTGTTTATTTGTCTGTGTCTAAAAAACACTTTCCGTAAAAATGTATATACACATCTCTGCCAGGAGAGCGGTTAAAAAGTGATTATTGTTATATGAACTAAACGTGATAAAAGTGAATTTATGCATAAAATATAATTTATGTATAAATTCACTTTTCTATAAATACTTTCATGCTGATTGTTCTGATGAACTTTCCTCTATGGTACCTTGACTATAAATTTAAGTGCACTACTAGATTGGTACTTAGGTCACACCATTTTACAGTTGAAATGGCTAGATGTAACCATTCTATGCTAACAGCTTCTTCCCTTGCACTTTTTGCTTGTGGAACTCTCTTCCAGATTCTTACTTTCTAGTCAACTTTGATCTTCAAAAATTTAAATGCAATGTCAATCGTTATCTTTTGTCTTCTTAATTCCTGTTCTTTTATAATTTAAATTTTTTTTTTTACAGTAAAGTTGCTCTGTATGCCACTTGAGTTAGAGGGTTACATTTAGGGGTAGTTTATATAGATATGAGGGGAAGATAATGGTTAACTCTAAACTTCAACAGGTTAAGATTGTAGTAATTGGGGAAGCATCCTCTTGGGAGTCTGTTTTACAGAGTAGTGGTTTGCAGGAAGAAGCTGTTTGAGTAGAACTTACTTCTCACTTCTCAGTAATGGAATATGTAGGGAATGTGGGTGGTTTCTTATAAAGTGGTGGGGGGGTCATAGCTGTGAAGGTTAGAATTGGTACAACCAAAGAGTGTAGTTCATCCGAGCACTTTCCATGGTAGAGCAATGAGAGGTTTGCCACATCCTGTCTGTGAGAGAAAGGTCAGAGAGTGAAAAATAACTCTTCTCCAACAAGGGCTCAAAAACGTTTTTGAACTTTACCAAGACTGGAAAGTGACGACTGGGTACAAATGGGACAACAGTAACCCATTTTTGTCTCTTATAAAGGTAGACAATAGCATGAGGAGTCAGGTAATTACTGGAGCAGTAGAGGGAGCCAATCATTTTACCTACATCTTTAGTAATGGATTGTACGTAAGAGTTCCATGAGGTCAGGTATGAGTTTGAAGCCCAATATTCTCTCAAAGCATGGTGCCTCCTCAAGGGAACATCCGTTCATCATGATTGGTGGTAGTTGGGATCTGATCAGTGGTGATAGAATGTAACTAGTTTGGTTTTCGAGGCTTTAAATGTAACCAGCCAGTTTTTCCCCAACTAGGAATTTGTTCTTTCTCCTTAATAGAGTTTTTTTTATTTTCTCATATTCTTTAAAATTTTGTAACACCATCTGTCTTAGTGGCTTTCTTGCCTTGCTTCAGGTGAAATGATTAAAAAAAAATTGTTATACCATGAATGTCATGACCCAGTATTTTAATTGACTACTCCCTTGAAAATCGTCCCTCGCTATGGATTAAATGAAGAGTTCAGTTTGAATTCTTTGAAGGTTACCAAGATTGACAGATAACCTGAAGATGGAGGGCACAACAGCTGAAACGTTTTGACAGCAATAACAAAAATGAGGTCATCCTATTACTGTTTCATATTTCCACCTAATGTTAGAAATTGATGTTGAGTGATTGATTTGTTTTTTACAGCTTGTCAACCCTTTTTGGGTTATTTAAAGTTGAAACATATTTTAGATTGCGTGCGTTATTCTCTTTTTGCAAGTGAATATTGCATTAACACTTTGCCTGTCCAGGGCATGTTCATGTGCAAAGCATCTCAGTAGAATTGGCAAATAGAATTTGCTGATATATAGTGTAGTTCACATAATAAAAATGAACAGATCGTAAGTTATTTACACTATGTTCCGTGCATCACATGTGATACACAGGTTTTGATTATGTGAAACACTATATTTAAGCACATTCTATTTGCCAAATAAGCTGAGTTTCTTAGCAGTAGTTATAAATCTGAAAACAGGTAAGCGTCCTATGGTCATATATAAATTTCAGGAAATTAAGCCTTTGCCTGTCAAAGGCATTTCCGTGTGTTCTATCCAAACTTTCATGCTTCTTTTCAGATTTATAAATATTGCAAGGCAACTCAGCTTATTTGGCAAATAGAATGTGCTGTTATTATAATGTTTCACTTAATAAAATGATATGCAGGACTGGCAAAGGGTTAAAGAGAGACAACAACAAAATAACAAGAATTAAGAAGATAGGAGATAGCGATCGACATTGCATTTAAATTTAGAAGATCAACGTTGACTGGGAAGAAACCGGAGGAGAATCCCACAAGCGAGACTGTGAGAGAAGAAACTGTTAGCATAGGACTTACGGTTGTATCTAGCCAATTCAACTATAAAATAAACATTAATCCATGCAAAAATGAATTTCTCAAAATTTTATAAAATTAAATAGGTGTATATGTGAGGCAACTCAGCTTATTTTGCAAATAGAATTTGCTAATATATAGTGTAGTTCACATAATAAAAATGAACAGATCGTAAGTTATTTATACTATGTTCCGTGCATCACATGTGATACACAGATTTTGATTATGTGAAACACTATATATCAGCATATTCTATTTGCCAAATAAGCTGAGTTTCTTTGCAGTAGTTATAAATTTGAAAACAGGCAAGCGTCCTATGGTCATATATGATGTACAAAATATGAGATTAGGCGTATCCTCAGGCATCTTGCTCAATAATAGACTCTTTTCTTAAGCATCCTTAGTTTTACCACTTTTTAAAAATCATGGCACATGTACCCTACATATGAAATCACACGTCCTGTGCATCACATTTGATATGCAGGACAGGAAAAGGGTTAAGATATATATATATAACAGATTGCCAAAAAGTATAAAAAGATATTTTCGTTGTGAATATTGGGAACCTGCAGTATTTATCCGAGTTTTAGAAAATGGAATTCGTTACTTAAATCGACTTGTCCGTTCTTGAAAATTAGAAATAAACATGGAGGCAGGAGAATAATTCTTTTTAGATTAGAATTCGTTAAACCCTCCACGTGCCACATTTGTCAGAAAAAATATTTTGTTATCCTTTTAGGAGGTTCGGTTCATAGTATAAATACAGTGTCAAATTGATCCCTGACTTTTTAAAAAGTTATCTGTATTTCATTTTCATTTACAAATGTGTCAATCGTGCTAGGTATGACGATAAACTACATCTGGCAGCAAGATGCATATTTAGTTATTATGCATCTGTGTACAGTTAATCATATGAAAAGTATGTTTATTCTTTAGTTGGAAATACAATAAATTAAAAATTTGTATGTGTATGAATATTTGTTTCGCGCCACTGTATATGATGTCCAAAACGTTAGATTCGGCCGTTCTTCAGACATCTTGCTCAATAGTAGACTCTTTTCTTAATTGTCCTTAGTTTTACCACTCTCTTAAAATCATCGCACGTGTGCAGCACGTATGATGCATGGACGTGGAAATCACATGTCCTGTGCATCACATTTGATGTGCAGGACAGGCAAAGGGTTAACAATATTTGTTGAGAATAACAATGATTTTACCTGAGTCCTACTATTTAACCCATATCTGAGGGGAGGAAATGTATTCATACCTTTCCCGAAGCTATTTCTGCATAAGTGAATGCAATGAATCTGACTGGGATTTGAACCTGGATCTCTGATTTCTCCTTCCAAGCTACTCTGCGTGACACCATCTGCACTTACTAGAATTTGATTTATTATTATTAAAAGGACTGAAAGTTCTCATACAAGCATTTAATTCACAATTAAATTACATTTAATTTACAACTAAGTTTTGTAGTAAAATCATTTCTAATTTTTTTTAAAATTTCCCCCAAGCAAGGGGCTACTGAATGTGAGAAAATATGAGAAAAGGAGAACATTATTAAAGAGAGAGAACAATAAAAGAACAATATGTTTTCAGGAGAAAAATAGACTACTTTGTCTTTTCATTGAATGTTTTAGGGTGAAAATTGAACAGCCTAAAAGTAAAAGTAGGAGTGGTCGACTTGAATTTTTTGGAGAAAAAAAAATGGTCCATAGGCTGAAAAAGATTGAGAAGCACTGGTTTAGGCAATTAAATCATTAAAGCCACGGAAGAAAGAAAGGATCTGGGAAACCTTATTTCAAACAGAAAACGAGAGATAAAACTCTCCTCCTGTTCAATAAACATGTAAGGAGTACTGGCCAAGTGAGAGACAAACATATCTACTCCTATTAAACTAATTCATTTCTATATATGCTTTTAGTGTTTACACTGTTACTGGACATATAACCTTTTTTACTAAGTAAAATGTTTAATATTCATGACATACAGGTCCAAAGAAAACTTTGTTTTTTAATTCAGTAGTGGGTTGGGAAGTGTCATCACAGACCAAGTTTGCATTTGCAGAGCCTAGAGCATGAAGAAAATACCACACTTTGAGGGAGTGAAGAAAAGTGTAACTTGAGTAGCACTGGCTGTTTGGTCAATGAATATCGAATGTTTCCTTCTAAGGAAATGGTTAATATTACCTTTAGAGATCAAGAGAATAGATACTACACTTTGATCCTAGCCTGATGGTCAGGGAATGAAGAAAAGTGTAACTTGAGTTGCACTGGCTGTTCAGTCAATGAATGCCGAATGTTCCCTTATAAGGAAATGGCTTATATTACTATTAGAGATTAAGAGAACAGATACCACACTTTGATCTACACCTGATGATCAGGGTGTGAAGAAAAGAGTGACTTGAATAGCACTAGCTGGATGTTTCCTTACAAGGAAACGGCTAATATTACCATTATTCTAGATTAGGTAAGTTAGAAAGTATTGAATTTTAGTCATTTTTTTGTTTTTAGAATTTTCCTGGGGTGTTTTTTAAAATAATTTTACCTGTTGTTTTTTTTTTTTAAAATCAGTTTGACATTTTGAGATTTACTGTTCTAAATCGAAACTAAAAACTTGTGCTTTTAAAGGAAAATGTAAGAAATACATGCTGCAAATGTCAAAGGTGACCATACGACATATTTTAATTTCATTGTTGCAGGTGAAGTGACA
>OZ038495.1:100526667-100611667 GCA_964036315.1 Acanthosepion esculentum | reverse complement strand
TGCATAGCATGCTAAAAAATGCCTCAAACTTAATTATAAAGGAAGTAATATCCTCAAAATGTTTATGTTATTATTAAGAGGAAAAACCAAATTATTTTTTATTGTTTTATTCAATTTTTCATCCTTTTTAGCACGTTTGAAATTTTGTTTAAAAATGTTGTTTTTTTTTTTCGTCAGCTGTCGACATAATATTTACCATTAGTGTTTTAGCACCTTTTTGTTCAGATAAAAAACGCATTGATTTTGAAATTCTTGCAAAAATTGAATAATTGCCAGATTTTAATGAAATTTTTAGGGCTTATTCACAAATGAATGAAATTATTTTTGAAATTTTCTTTTTAGAAAATCTTGGTAAAAATATTTTTCTACATGTTACCCCCACTTACTTAAAAATAAATTTTATTAGTTAAAAAATGCAGGACTCTTTGGAGAATGTAAAACATCATTTTTTTTTTTTAAATTACTACTCATTTCCTCAAAATCGTAAAACAAAAAAATGCAATAAAACTATGACATTATTTAATTAGAAAATCTTTAATTGCTTTTATAAATAAGATTTGAACAATATTTTGTTTTATGTTCAAAAGATTTCTTTTCGATGAATAATGAATTTTTACAAGAATTGTTTTCATTTTTTTAAATTTCAATAATAATAGTTTAAAATAAATCGTTTAAAATTCTGCATTACTTTAATCCGATTAGGTGATATTGTTATTAAGCGAAAACTATATTTACTAATCCAAAATGGAAGAGCTTAATACAAATCATTCTGGACCAAGACCACATGTCATTGTTACTGTAGTAATAATCAACAGGAGTTACCTCCCTTCATTAGGCATTTATGTCTAAAGGTGATATCATCTTGGAAGAACTCTTGCCAAGGAATGGTCACCTTCATTTCAATTGTTCTCTCGACTGAAGAATCCATCAGCCGAGGGAAAGCAAAATGTGTAGCTAAAAATAATTGATTTTTTTATGGCTTATCAACCCATTGCAGGTCATTTAAGCTAGAAAATATTTTTAGATTATAATAAATTTTTTACAGATAATAATGATTTTCAGATACAGCGTTTACTATTTAATCCATAACAGGGGGAGAAGAGGTGGATTCATACCTTTCCAAAGGGTTTTGTGCGTAAGTGAATACTGTGGAGGTTTTCTTATATTTTTCTTGTACACATCGGTGGTCGCCATAAAATTGTGGAGGTATATTCACTCATACCATATGGTTAAGAATTGGCCTTGTGTTCACGAGGAACAAACAAACATATACAACAACAATAAGAAAAAGACATAAAAAATCGAAGAGATTGAATATTACGTCTCTTGGCGGGATGTTCGTATTTCCGGTAGGAACAGTCCTTGTTGCATGCTGGGAGTAATTTTATTATTTTTTTTATTTATTTAATTTATTTTAAAATGCAGTTTAAAATTTTATTTATAATTTTCATCATTATTATTATTTTATATTTATGTAATGTTCCCACAATATAATGAACACGATTGGAATTGAAACTTAGCTCTCCGATTTCCAATTCCGAACCGTTATTTATTAAACCAGCCGCACATCCAAACTTAGAGCATCTGATATTCACAAGCGGTCGCCCATCTAGATACTGACCAGGCTCGATGTTGCTTAACATCAGTAATCGTACGATAACCGCTGTTACAATGTATGTCCAACAAGACACCTTACATTATGATTATGTTCACTTCACATGACTGCCTTTCTCCAGCCACCAACCCTTTTTTTTTATTCAGAGGTGTTCGTTTCACATCATCTTCAAAGATGAACTGAAAAGATTTTGTATTATTTGTTAAAAATAATGATTGCTACTTTATTTGCAACCACAAATTCCCTTTCATGTCAATTGTCAATCAATGTATCTTCTTCATTGTTCGAATTTATTTCAATCTTTTGACAAGGCTATATTTTGTTGGCGGGTAGATAATTTATTTTTTTGAGCCATTATTGTCATTTTTGCCACAATCCTTTGTTGAACCAAATGTTTCGTGATATAACAAAAATATTATGAACTTACAGTTTTGAATCGGCTTCGAAAATGTCGTCTGCTACGATGTATATCACTTTTCTTTTTGAATACAAAGCCTTTGTCTTGGTGGGTTAAAAAAATTAACGTGCTCAGGTTTTTTTTTTAATTTTTATTTATTTTCTTATTGATTTCAATTCGGTTTCTTCTAAAAACAAAAGTATTGCTGGATACTGACTGATTTGCTATCAGCATATCCATGATCTTGTCAACCATCTCAGCAGGTTTATCTACAGGCACATTGTCTTCTGTAGATGATAAGATTCACTGTATATCTTGTAATTTTTATGTGATTATATGTCGCTGAACAAGCGCCATCTGGATTTGTCAGATAAAAAAAGTAGATACAGTGTAACCCGGATATAAGAGGGTTGTTGGGACTGGAGAAGAAGTATCTTATATCCGGGGTTTCTCTTATATCCGGGTCTCTTATATCCGGGTTACACTGTACCTTTAAAACAAAAAAGTGATATCTAAGGTAACTAAAATCAGTGAAAACATAATTTTATTTATTAAAAATTTTTCAAAAATAGAATGTACTTTTCTGAAAATTTATTTGAACATTAATTGATTTAAAGTTTAATTAATCTGAATTTAAACAAATATTACTTTTAGTTTAAAATTACACAAAGAATTTTTTAACACAGAGGTGGATATTCTTTATGAGGTGTTGATAGATTTATCAATAAATTAATGTTTAGTATTTTCAAGAGCACATAAAGGTAAAAATTACTCGACAAATACAACATAAAAGCCTTTTTTATATAAAATATTTTTTTCTTTAATTCTAAATATTTTCTGATAAATTTTAGGTGGGCCATGCACCCTATATGCCCCTCCCCCGACATCCGCCCCTGCATGGTAATAAACAACACTAAATGTTCATTTATCTTGACTATTCTGTAATCCATGGAGAACAGAAAGAATCAATTCATTTTTTTGTTCCATATACAATAATTTACAGACACATGTGAGTCCGGGTAAAAAAATGTCTAAAAACATGAAATATAAATCAACAACAGTTGTGTAAAAGCAAACAAGTTTATAGAGGAGTAAGGAAAGAAATGGAAGTTGATCGTTGAAGTTGGTGATAGTCTAAAAAGACTCTCGGAACACCATCTTCTCTTGAAGTATTTACATGAAAGAAGGCGGTGTAGGGGAAAAAAGAAACGTATTGGTGCTTTTCTTTTTTAAAGTCAAAAGAGAAAAGAGGAAAAGCCTTTCAAAAATCGTGTCACCTGTGATTTAGTCAAAGGTGGCGGGTAATAATCCAACAATAATACACTTTACAATGTTCACATGACTGCCTTTCTCCAGCCACCAACCCTTTTTTTTTATTCAGAGGTGTTCGTTTCACATCATCTTCAAAGATGAACTGAAAAGATTTTGTATTGTTTGTTAAAAATAATGATTGCTACTTTATTTGCAACCACAAATTCCCGTTCATGTCAATGTATCTTCTTCATTGTTCGAATTTATTTCAATCTTTTGACAAGGCTATATTTTGTTGGCGGGTAGATAATTTATTTTGAGCCATGGATTGTCAATTTCGCCACAAAAAATTATGATCTTGGAATTTTAAATCGGCTTCGAAAATGTCGTCTGCTACAATATATTATTTCAAATAGATAGGCTTTTGGCCTGATGGGTTTTAAAACTGCACAAAGATCTGCAGGCATGAACCGGTAATAACATTTTTAAACGGTAGGAATTACATCTACCGATCTGCGTATTCAAGAAACTTAATAAAGATAATATGCTCTCTGGTAGGGTTCAAAACGACATCTTTCTTTGTAGGAGAGACATTTAGTGTACTACAATTTAATAATATTTTATTTGTGATCTAACTAATTCCATTGGCTAAAAAAAGGATTTCAATACATTACCTACGTAACAGTAACTGTAATCGACAAAAACTGTAAGAAAAAAGGTGAATCACAGAGCTTTGATATTTATCTGACTCCTGTCAATTAATCCGAATATCATGTTTTCCACTACGTCCGCACGGTTAAAATTAATTTACCGCTAAAAATCCGTCTATGTGTTTCGAGCCTATCACGTGACATTACAACATTGTAAATGCCAAGCGATATTTTCGACTCTTTCTCTTTTGCTTTCTCTCACACATACAAGAAGAGAGATTACGTTTGCCCCGAAGGGTAAACGCTATGACACACGCGTACACACACACACAAACACACGCGCACACACGTACGTACGAACACTGAATATCTCTTAGAGTCTTAACTCGTCAACTACAAGCAACAGAAACTTATTCAACCATTACAGTGAGCTTCGTGGCATCATACAATTTTCTAAACAAATTCACGCCGCTCAAATCTTTGAAGTTTCTAAGTTAGATTTCCTAACATAATCGCAAACTTTGAATTCACTCACTTACCAACAAACTACACTTCAATTTTAACATCTACGATTTTTATCGTAACAACAAGAATTCTACTCAAAGAACATACAGTTTGCCAAACAAACATTTTATTCAAAAAATAATTTTGACATCACCTATCGCAAACTTACTTCAGGTCAACTATCTTACAGTCAAAACTCAAAAGATTCTTAATATTTATTAATGTACAATTTTTTTTTACTCAAAACTAAAAGTTATAAGTTTTAAAAGTTTTTTTTTTTTAAACACAAAATTCAACTTTTGATATCAACCAACATTTCATTTACCAATTTCGATTACAATAAACTTTCCAGGAAGAACACAACTTACTTTCTTCAAAAGACTTTACTCATCTGTTAATCAACTTTATTCACGTAATATTTAAACTTTCATCTTTTTATGTTTCATTAATAAAAAACAAAACTATATATTCAATATACAACAGGCAAAGGGAGACAACTCTTACCTTAATCTTCAATATGACAGAAATTTACGATGTAAAATATTAATCAGAACTGATTAATTCTTTGAAAATCCTTTTACTGACTGGAACACTGAACAACTTTCTATTTGGCCTAAAGAACATTCTCATTCTCACGTTATATAAATGCTTTATTCTTTTTTTTTTCTAAAAGGAATATTGTTTTATATTTTGTCATTGATGACCTTGTACCATACCCAAAGTTAAATGTTTGTGGACAAGTTTATATTCACGCAGCCAACATAAATAATACATTCTGATATATATATATATTATATATATATATATATATATTTTTTTTTTTTTCTTAATAACATACTTCTCTGCAACAGACACATCAGATCCAGTGTGTTCTAATCGCAAGCAAGGTTCAATTACTCTTTTGAAGAATGGACATTCGCTTGTTCAGATGTTCCTGAAAAACCATATCTGCTAATTTTGTTTTGTATCTGAAACATAATCAGAACAATCTCTAAGGAAAGAATTCTCCATCCGAAATTATTTCCTGCTACTCCATATATATGAAGTATACAACGGTGACATTCCTTTATTTAGGTATGTCCAATTTTGACCTTTTTAGCGTTTTTTTTTAGTTGTTTTTTTGTCAGTTGAAAGACACATTAATTTCGAAATTCTTGTAAAAATTAACTACTTGTTGGATTTTAATGAAAACTTCAGAACTTATTCAGAAATGAATGAACTTATTTTAGAAATGTTTGTCTCTTTGAAAGTCATGGTATAAATATTTTTTTTTTATATCTGTTACCCCCTTCGAACTTAATTTTATGAAAACACAAAAAAAACTTTATTTGCAACCTCAATTTTTTTTTTAATTAAATGCACAAAACTCTGAAAAATCTAAATCATCGATTTTTTTGTTAAAAAAATGTCCGAAATTGTCCAAACTTTTACCTCAATTGTAAAAATACAAAACCCAATAAAACTAAGACAATATTTAATTAAGAAAGTTTTTAATAGCTTTTCTGAATAATATATACGAAGGTAATTATTATCTGAAAGAAAAAAAATTTTTTGATGAACAATAAATTTTTACATTAATTTTCTTTTTTTTTTCAATTTTAAATACACAATATGACAAAAGGTTGTTATATATTTATACATTAAGTTCTTTCTGCAACCTTATGGAAATGATATATTATGTTCTCTACTTTTTAAAGATCATAAATTTGAAAGCTTATTAAAATCTGACAACCATAATTATTTTAAAAATAATTTTTAATATTCCAAAATTGTATTTAAAATCGTCTACAACGAAAGTACGGATGCACATTGTTGAAATAATGTCACATGAGTAGTTTCCTTTGATAGAAGCAAGTTTTTTTTTACTTCAGAAATGGCTTTGTAACAAGAAAACGCTTGTCAAGTTTTCTGAATATCGTCGTATTATTTTCAATTTTTTTCTTTTTCTATTCAAATATAATCGAATAGTGGGATAAAAGAAAATATCGACTATTTACAATTACAAAAAAAAAAAAAACGCCCTTGGAAGTCCACCCAAATTTTCAAGTTTGAAATCGAATGCATAAATTCATTGTACATTACTTTGGAATTATTATCCACACGACAAATTATCAATTAAAACGATTTTTGGAGTTTAAATTTTCTGGAGTTAGCTCGCTACTACTCAAACTAAAAAATACTTGTCGAGTCAAAACAAAACCAACATAGCTGCTATTAGCATGTTAATTTTATTAATAAATAAAATAAAACTCATATTACTGCCATATAATTATTAATAAATAGAAAAAAATCTGCCTTAATAAAAAAGAAATAAAATCTCATTTCATTAAGTTAACCCGTTTCAATTAATGGTGTTTCATGTAATTTTTATATTCTCAGAAAAATATTTCATGACTGAAATAATAAACCTCAATTTAAAAAAATGTATTTTTTTTACTGTTTTATTTTTACTTGTAAAATTTGATTTTCTTTCATAATTTAAATGTTATTTTCAGTGCAGAATTCTTCCTCAAACGTAAGGTAAAAAAAATAAAAAAAATTTGAAAGTGAATTTTTAAAAAAAAAATCTACTAACCAGATTCACTTAAAATTAGAACGAATTATATCACTTTGGCGGTACCGTACAATAAATTTCAGTACCGTAAGTTGTGAATATATTGACGTACATCAATCAACGCCTGTCAAAATAGACTACCCTGGTGGGAAATATCTCTCTTAAAAAATTTTCTGCTAAAAATGTAAGTAATGTTTCTTTCAAATTACATTAAGTATACTTTAATCATTCTAAATTTCCTAAGATAACAAAAGAAAAAGGTGTAATTGATTTTTCATGATTTTTTAACTAACAAACTATGATCTTTCCGACAGAAATGTCGATAAGTTCGATTTTACGAAATTTTTTGACTCGAAAAAAAACAAGATTTTTAATAAAATTTTTAACATTTATAGGAAGGATTAAAAAATCTGAAAAAATATTCAGAAAATACTTTGGTCTTTCCTCTTTAATAACAACATAAATATTTAAACGTTAAAAATTGTTTTATCAATTTGGGGACCTTTTTTCGTCAAAGTATACAACTTTTTAGCGAAATATTGGACATACCTACCTTTATTTATTGAACAATTTAGTTCATGCCATATTGACTGGAAAAAAACCTACCTCTACAAAAGAATTCTCATATTATTATATTAGTACAAAAATGCATAATTCAAAATTTAAAAAAAAATTCAACCTCAGCGTTGCGACCGCACGCTCCAAAAAATTTTTCAAAGTTAACAATAACACATTTCCAAAAAAAACTATTTCGGAGTACATCTTAACTTCCGTTGTCCTGTTATTACCTGGATGTAAAAAAGTCATATCTATTTCTATACCTGAGGATGATTGTATGAACAATCGAAAGCTTGTAGTAAAAAAAGACCTTATACAACTGGAATTTATAAACAGGGATCATAACATTCATCAACGGGTTCGAGGTTAATGTATTTTATTAAAAATTGTTTGCGAGAGTGATTCTTGCCATTTATATCATTAACTTCACTATCTGCTTTTTGTATGAATGATTCATGTAATGTAAATTGAACTGCACCACATACTTGATATATATATATATATATATATATATATATATATATATATATATATATATATACATATATATATATATATATATATATATGTTACGATAATATACTTGTTGACAACATTAATATAATAGCATCATCTCCATGCAAAAAAAGGCTAAAAATAATGGAAGCCTTATTAATAAAAACAAACAAACCAACACTTAATAATATTAACTTTGAACATGGACATAATATCTTGACTGTCTTTTGAAACACACACACACACACACACATACATATATATTCGAAAAATTATAAGATAAATATATTATAAAATCTCTACAAAAATAGCCATTTTGTTTCAACACTTCTGGTGTCTTATCAAGTGATGGTGTTGAATGTAGAATAAAGAGTTTTAAAAGTTCAAATCAATCAAACACCCCTCGACCAGGGAAACGCTGTTGCGTAAGCTGCAATGACCAATCAAAATACAAGTATATGAGAATTCAAAAAATTTGACAACGAACCTTGGTTATAATAATTAATGTTTTAATGTTAGGCTTAGACTAAAATAGAAATCATTCTAATTAATATTAAATTTTACTATAAAATTGAAAATAAAAAAAGACCAATTTTAAATTCAATCTGCATTAAGTTTAAAATATTATAAAATTATTTAAAGAAGAAACTGAAGAAAATACATATTTTGTTATTTATTTTGTTTTAATTGAAAGGTCAAAGCTCAGAATAAACGTTTAAGAATAGTAGTTTTTGGTTATTGGAATTTATTCCGTATACACCAATCCTATACTTGTGTGTGCGTATATATATATATATATATATATATATATATATATATATATATATATATATATATATATATATGTGTGTGTGTGTGTGTGTGTGTGTGTGTATTTATATATATATATATATATATATATATATATATGTCCCTCATTTTCTTTCTCTATTTTAGGCTTGAGCAACGCCAGCTTGGGAAAATAATATAAGATTTTATTATTTTAAACACACAAATACATATACACGCAGCACATTTTTCGTTATCCATCTGATGAAGCCAAATAGGCGAAATGCATTATGGGACATTATTTCTGACGGGATTAAATACCCAAATTTGATTACATACTGTTGATATGGAGAAAGCCTGGATAAAAACAATTCTTTCATCTATTTTCTACCCATTCTGAAGGATTTACATTCCAAAACTCCAGGCTCATTTTACTACCAAAAAGATCAAATTTGGATTCGTTTGTCCACAATACATTTTGGTAAATTATGAATATCTTTTTGTATGAGAAGCATTATATTTTGTTTTCATCGTTAACCACTCAGTAGATGTTTTAAGATTATTAAGAGGTCTGGAGATTTGATTCAGTGCCAACTAACGGCTTCCTTGCGAATATTTACAGAGAAATGCATTGCAAATGAGGAAGAAAATGATTGTCAGTGGTCAGGAATTAATTCAAACATTACTGCCAGAATAGGGACGTTATTTCTAATAGTTTATAATTTAAAACAAAAATGCATTGCATATAAAGAAGAAAGGGATTGTCTGTGGTCAGGAATTAATGTAAATGTTATTGATAGAATATATGTAAAAAATTATATATATATATTCATTTGTCGGTTACAAGTTCTATCCCACAACATCTAAAAATACATTCCTGTCCACCTTATCAATATAGGAAAATACTTGTTGACCACACCAATATACTCTACGACGAAAGTAATAAACAAAAATTTCAAATTCTCAAGGCCCTCTACATCAAAATTAATCAGCCAACACTCAACAAAATTTATTACGAATATAGCAACAACATATTAAAGTGCATATAACATTCATATACTAATGCCATTTTATATTTCTACCAATTCCTGTTCAGCTCCCTTATACTGAAACGGTTGTTTTATAATAAAATACAATTATATATATATATATATATATATATATATATATATATATATATATTGATATATGTTGATACATACATAGTATGTATTTATATATATATATATATATATATATATATATATATATATATATATATATTATGAAAAAGGGTTTGAGAGGAAGTAAAAGAAGGCTGAGTCCGTATAGATTGAGTGAAGCTTTATTCCACTAGAAATCTACTCCGGTAGCGAACCGTAACAAGAAAAATGGCCGACTACCTCATGGAGAGAGAAAGACGAAAACAAAGGGAAATCAATCAGTCCTGGAAGGCCAGAGAAAGATTAAAGAGTTCTTTTATTTTCACCAAGGGGATAGGATCCATGCAGAACTCAATGTCCAGAACAGAGTAAGGATATAATATAAAAGGCTCAAACACTAATATTCCCTGGTTATAATTTATTACATTGGAATCGTAATCACAATCCAATTCATCAGACTTACAAATTCAAATAGAAATTGGAAAATATAACTCCGGGTATAAAAACAAAATATTAGTGAGAGTGTATGTGTGGGAGTGGGAAACAAGCGTGAAAGTGAAATGTAGGAAAGCTTTAGAGAGAGGTGTAATAGAAGAAAGAAGAACAGGAAGGTCTAAAGGTGAAGGTGGGGAATTAAAATTTAACAGAGAGAAGTTTTAAAGAGAGGAGTTAAATAACGGTTTAAATGAGTGAGATACAGATAAATATGAATTAGTTTTCGATGCATAATTCGCTACCGATTCGCTGACCCAAATTAAAATTAAAAAACAGAAACGTGTGGATACATTTGTGGTGACACTACGCACAATAAAAAACGATATGATATACACCATTTACTATGGGAATGCATTGCAAATGAAGAAGAATTCTATTATCAGTGGTCAGGAATTAATGTAAGCATTATTGATAGAATAGAGGTATTATATGTAAAAATGCTAAACATTTCCTAGAGAAATTCATTGCCAATGAGGAAGATAAAAAGCTAGGTATCTCCAATCATTCGCTAAAAAACAGCATATCGTGATGAAAAAAAGGCCCCAAACTTGATGAAAACAATTTCTTATCGTCTAAATGTTTATGTTATTATTAAGAGCAAAGATCAAAGTATTTTTTATTATCATTTATATTTTTAAGCCTTCCTAGCACGTCCGAAATTTTAGTTAAAAATCTTGAATTTTTTTTTTTTTGAGTCAGCGATATTGCAATAAAAAATAGTCGGGAAATAACGCAAATAATGAGAATAGGGCTACATTTATAATGGAAACGAATTTTAAATTGTTTTATTAGTGAATTTAATGCCAGTGATTTCACAATAGACACGGGCAGGCGGTAAGAAAATTTCTGTAAATATCACACAGCAACTATTTACGATAGTAAAATAACGTGACAGATGAAAAAAAAAAACGAGAAATGATTTTTCACATTGTTTATCCAAGGGAGATAACTTTAGCGAAAGTTAATTTGATTATCTTTTCTTTGAACGTTAATCGTGGATAATTTATCAGCTGAGTTTAGTCACAAAGTCACAGCAGTGGGGCACCCAGTGAGGATCGATCACACTATTCAGTAATAATGAGAAAAAAATCAGGTCTAACACTTATTCCTCCCAGATGAGACCTTCTCGGAGTGTTACTTGACTGGATGAACAATTTTCTTCGTTGATTATTCATAAAAATTATACAAAGAATTATATATTAGAACATATATATTATTATATATATAGTATATAATTATATATAAGAATTATACATATATATAATTATAGAGAGAGAAAGAAAGATTAATTGAGTGTGTGCATTATGTGTATGTCTTAGTGTGTAGTAGGGGTGTTTTAATTTCCAAATACGGTTAGCACGTTGTGGCTTTGTTCGTAGTTAATATTGTTAAGGGTAGGCTTTTTCTTTTTTATTATTAAAGCCTCCATTATTTTTAACCTTTTTTTACAGGTGGAACCAATTAATATATTTGTGTTTTCTACTAGTATATTTTTAATGGACTCTGGTAAATTTTTGTGTGTGTTTAAATGGGTTCTAATGGAGCTGTGATCAGATACCTGTGATCAGATAGGTGTAAATAGGTTTTCAAAATTTCGGACAACCGGTTTAACGAAAAATCATCTCCATTTTGTGAAATTTATTGGCAATACAAAAAAAAATTATATTGCTCATTTATGAACAAATGCAACGGGGCTTTAACCCCCCCCCAATCACCGCAAAAGATTTACGGATAATTCAAGTTTAAACACCGATTCCTGTACTATCACCGAAGTTAAGCAACGTTGAGCTTGGTCAGTGCCTAGATGGGTAACCGATTGGGAATACTAAGTAATGTAAGCTTCGATATGTGGGTGGTGTAACGGGTAATGGTTCAGAATTCTTAATTGGAGAGCCGATTTTCGTTATACGTATTTATTTCCAAATGTATTTATACTTACGCATAAATACATTTGGAAAGATATAAATCCACCCCTTCTCCCTCCAGCTATGGGTTAATTAGTAAGACATGTATCACTAAATCATTATTATTAAAAAAAAATAACAATCTTACAATCTAAACATATTTTCCGGCTTAAAATAACCTGCAAAAGATTGACAAACCGTAAAAATAAAAACGGATAAATCAAATCACACAAAAAAAGTTGTAAACATATGATAGAAAAATAAAAGGTTCGCTATTTCAAAAGAATAAAAATAAAAGTTGACAAAACATTTTGGTTTGCCATAAAGAAATAAAACCGAAAACATAAGAAAAAAGGAAATAAATAAAAGAGGTCAAGAGGTCATCATTCGTAAATGTAGGTGAAGGAAAAGGGGTGGTTAAATGAGTCACATCTGTGAACCAATCAGAAATCAAGAACAAATTCTGGAATGAATTCCTTTGTCTCGGAAAAGAGTAAAAAACTGACAGAGACGCGACTCGGCAATGGAACCAGAGAGTCGTTGAAATAATTTGGTCCTATGGCGATCATCATCACACATACATACACCGTTACAAATTCAAATCTTCAACAGCATTCATTCATTGGACAGGAAGCAACGCCGGTGGACGCTATCTGATGCGACAATTTTAAAATCGCTATATTTTCATATAGTAGATGTTGTGCACTTTTGGGAGAATCGGCTCCCAGATGTCTCCCCAAAGCTCATGCACTGATTGGTCAGTATCGACCAATCAGATTCTCTGCATGTGGAGAATGATTCTTCCCGCGCATGAATGATTCTTCCTGATCCAATGACCACCTATAAAAGAAAAAGTAAAGAGGAACCGCACCAGTGAGATTTTAGCTGCCACAGAAATCCACAACAGTTGAAGCTATGTGCCCATCTTCTCACTCAACTCACAAACTGCATATTCTTTCATACTTACATAAATTTTCCTCTTTCACGGCAGAACTGTTTAAAACATTTATAACAGACTAATAACTCTTTCTTTTCTTTCAGAGAATTTTAATAGACTTTCATAGCAAAGAGAGACAACTCTCGCCTTACTCATTGCATGCTTTTTCTTACACATTCTTTATTATATGCATTGTTGAATACAGTTTTTATATATATTGATACCTTTGCCTTGTCCTTTCTTCACATCAGTTTGGTTTCCTAAACAAAATTAAATAAACGTGGTGGAAGTCTGCCACAGTCCGTTCTCCCATACCTTACATTTTCCGACATTTAAAAATCCTACAGAGAGTCGAAAGGATTTACTACTATCAATGAGATACATACATACATACATACATACACACATACATACATACATACATACACATTTACAAGGACTCTCATCTCACTCTAGCTTATGCTAAAGGATGTAGACTTTCAACACGAAAACATTCTGACAGGAACTTATGAACTCTTTGAATATTATTCTATATTTTATTTTAAGAGATATAAATTTATATAAGTACATGTAATATATATCTTTGTGTTAATTATCTTTGCATGCATTTTAAAAGGCCAAAAATTGGTGTATATTTGAATAAAGGACGTTATCGAAAGCTAAGCACCTGTAAGCAAGTAAACCTCCTACTTTGGTGACTTTCACATTAATTCTTCCACTCCCACAGATGAAGAAGAGATTTGAAGCAACAGAAATGTTGTTCTACAGACCAGGAAACAGTGGTATTAAAGTGTTTACACGTATGAATAAAAGTAAAAATAACATATAGAGCTTTTAACTTTAAAAATCAGGAGGTCAGTTGAATACGTGACCTTGGTTTTTTTCAACCTTACGGTATCCTCAGGCGATTTTTATCAAATGAACTCTTAAAGCTTTATTTATAAAAAAATGTTAATGAACGTTATATTATTAAAAAAACAAAAAAACAAACGCACGATGGAGGAGGAGGATGTGAAGAAGGGGGAAGAGAAGAAAGCAAGGGTATTAATATAAATGTATCGGTGGGGAGTTAATTGAAATGTACATTTTTTCTATCCATCCACATATGTGCTTAAGAGGAATTTCCTAATATGTAGACAAGGACTCAAGACTCCGGATTTCTGGTTCAAAATGTTCTTTGCATCCGGAAATGTCATAATTGCTATTTTCCCTGTTGGCAGAGGTTGCAATTAGTGTTGTGGTTATGATTTTTAATGTTTATGTATATATATATATATATATATATATATATATATATATATATATATATACACACACACACACACACACACACACACACTAAGGACTTAAAAACTTTCAACACCAGAATTTTCTGATAGGAACTCTTTGAATATTATTCTATATTTTATTTTAAGAGATATACATTTTTATCAGTACATGTAATTTATATCTTTGTATTAATTATCTTTGCATGCGTTTTTAAAAAGCCAAATTTGGTGTATATTTGGATTAAAGACATTATCCGAAGATACCCACCTGTAAACACATAACCCCACATTATCATTATTTTTTTTGTTTTCGCAATAGTGAACTCTTTATTTTTCTATCACGACACACGAAAAATTAACCTAAAAAAAACAATACTAACCAAGGATTTTCAAACCTGTGCAGTAAAATTACGAATATAAAATTAAACACAACTTACCCAAAAATACATTAGCCTCTTTATCACTGTGTAAAGATACAAAAGGCTTCACCCTTCGTTTGAAATAGTCGCATGGGTCATGTAACTCCTGCTTAATGATGTCACTTTATATAGTGACGAAAGTGGTCAAACTTTCAGTTTTGTTTACAGGAGCTAAATGAGCAACCAGTCATTTGTTTGGCTCGGGTTGAGAATCCCGAACTGAGGCTAAATTTGTTTCTCCCCACCCCAACAACTTATAACAACATGGTTCCGTTTCCCTTTGGGAATATTTCTTTCATAGATATAAAAAAGAAACTCCGGCTCGCAGTCCACAATTTGGGAAATACAAAGACTCGCCGTTTGCTCTTCGTGGAATATGTCCTCGCCTGGGACATAGTAAAGGAATCCGCCCGCTTGAATCTGGAGTCCTAAACATGGCTTCTCCAGAAACACAAGAAGAATCTTCATATCATATGTAAGACCATATCTTTTCGTTCTTCTTTCACTCTGCTTGCTATGTAGATATATTGTTATAATGTATCTGCATGGGACACATGTATACATGACGCGTTCGGCAGAGGAAGGGCGTATTCAACAAAAGATTAAAAATTGCTTTTTTCACTGTAAATTATTAATTATATCATATCCAAGTATTTTACAAAAAATTAGAGCCGATTACACAATATTTCAAGTTCAATTTAGGTTTATAGTTCGTAACCAGGCAATGTGATGAGGTAACATAAATCGTAGATTTGTCTGCAGAATATCATTACATTATTGTTACATAATTATAGTGGAATCATTAAGGTTTTGTCAAAAGCATTTTATTTTTGGTCGTATATTAATTTAAAATATTCCTTTTTACAGATTTTATTTTTTAAATGGAATAAGATCATTCTAAATTTCAGAATTTTACTGATGCCCATAAAAAAAATGGAAGAAAGCGATCTAAAAACAACAATGGAAAAGAGAGGTAGCAAAACGTACACGAAATAGCTCCCGTTTGTTCAACTTAGGAAACTTAGCATTTCAGCCAAAGTATTTTAAAATGCTGCCAATAACAAAGAAGAAAATGAAAAATACCTCACAACAAATAGCATAAAAATTTATATTCGTTTTGTTTATTTGTTATGTAACTAAATGCATAATTGTCGAGAATGTTTCTGTAAAACTTGATATTTCCTGTAATAAATCCTTAATAAATATTATTATTATTTTACTTGAGCATAAGGTAGTCCTACATTTACAATTCCTTACGACTAACCATGAAAAGAAATGCTGATTAAAACCGCCTAAAACCTTTAAGTGCGTATTGCCGCAAAATGATCAAATGTTGAATACGCACCTCCTTCGCCGAATGCTTCATATAATTTTGTGTACGACGTAGCAATTATAAAAAGAGTCTCTGAGAACAAAGCATGTTTATCATTCCTTTCCTTTTAGCCATTCCGTTCCGTCCGTGAAATACCAGTGTTATTATAGCACGGATATAATAATGCCCATAACGGAGGAATTACAAATGGGAGAATAAACCTTTCTTCCTTAGCTATACGCCATTACCTGTTTCTTGTGGAACCCTTGCTGAACCTTAGGGTTCCAAGGAACACCGGTTTTCTTCGTATTATGCTGAGGAGAAGAGATGGACATCTTGACCCTCCAATGGTCGGCAGCGAAGAGAATGAGTTCAGCGTTTTTGGCGCGAAGTTCGATTTCAGACAGGAAAAATTTCTGGTGCATTCTGGGATAACTTTTTATTATTTTTGGTTTTGATTAATTTATTTTAAACAAAGTTTTAATGTTATTTGTTTTATTTCATTTTATTTATAATATTCTTTATTATTTTATATTTTTATTCATTTTTACTACCCTCTCTGTTCCGAAATAGTTGTTCCATAGCCGGAAATCTCATGTGGAATATACTAATTCTTAGTCGAATTGTTTGCCGTTTACATTAACAGGTTAGCATTGATGTTCCTCAAGTATTTATATTAGCTTATTCAGGTAGAATAATTTGAAGCGCAAATTATATCACTTTTTCACGATATTAAAATTGTATATTTTTTTTCAGACCACCCGCTGGCAAGAGATTATGATGGGAGAAGAGAAGCCAATTGGCAGAAATGCTAAACGAAATTGCAAGAATCACGAATTGACAAATAATGAACGTAGTGCTGTGTTGCAAGCATTGCTGGAAAGATCCACAGATTGTGTCCTGAAGCGTGGTGCAATAAAACAGGTTGCAGATGAATTAAACGTAGCTGCAGAACGTCTGGGTTTGCAAATTGAATTACTTTGCCAGCCTCCAAATAGTCCTTATCTCAATGTCCTTGATCTGGGTTATTTTAATGCAATTCAATCAATTCAGCACCAGCAAGCTCCAAATAATGTTGGCCAGCTCATTGAAGCAGTGGAAGAAAGCTTCAATAAACTTCAGAAGTCGAAGCTTAACAATACTTTTCTAAGTTTGCAGTTAGCAATAGAACAAGTTATTTTAGTTGACAGCGATAACAACTATAAACTCCGGCACATGTCTAAAGAGAAGCTTGAAAGGAAAACTTGAAGTATTCATTTCTATTTCTGACGAGTTGCAACAAAAACTGCTTTTGTTAAAGTAAACCTTTCCCAGTTATTTTTGTTATTAATTTAACTGTTTATGTATATCAGTTTCGATATATTTCACACTTATTTATATGACAATTCACTAATATTACTCATTTAATGTTGAGTATGGGAATAGATGATATTTTTTGTTCTTTTTTGTGTTTTTTTTATCTACTGGAACAATTATTTTGGAACAACATGAACATTTTTTTGGAACAACTATTTCGGAACGGAGGGAGTAATAATCTTCCTACAATCTAGCGAGACAAACATATTAAACATTACACCACGACAAAGTGCCCAAAATGATTTTCTATGCGTAGCTTAGATGTGGCACAAGGTCCGAATTGTGGAGGGAAGGTTACTGAATAGAATAATTACACGAAGGTTGGTAATGAACGATAATATTTAGGACATGAACAACGCATATAAGATTCGCCAGCGACGCGCAGAAGTAGTCAACTGCTAGAAGTGAGTCAAGTAAATTCCACAATGAATCTCCAACAGCAGGATATCTACCAACCACCCCACGCGGTCAGATGTGGCACAAGGCCGAACTGAATCTGGGGTATCCGAGTCCGTAGGCTCGGCCAAAAATTCCCCGTAGACCCTGTATAAAACGGGGTCAGTAGCTGTTTCCCGAGACGAGACTCTGCTATTCGACATAGCCTCGTCTGGGGATCCTATCTGCCCAGAGGCAGAGAGTTTGACCAGCACAGCTGGAGACGAAACTCCAACTGCAGACCAACATACAGTATTTACTACTGTATCTATGTGAATGGGGACATACCCATTATCGTCCGTAGGTTTGTTACAACAGGTACCCAGTGAGGATCGAACTCTTTACTCAGTCGTAATTGATCTAGCGTAAGCAGATTTATAATATGATATGCCTTTTGCTTCCAGTCATAGTAGAAATGTAAAGCCTATTTAATACAGAAACATTTAAAAAAAAGATCGAGAAAAGAATCGTTTTCAAAGCATGTTAAAGTACAACCAGACTTAGTTTGACTATTCGGTATTCGCTGAGTCCAAATTTACCCAGAAGCCATTGGTTGCCCACCGCAGATGACGGGATTTAAGATTTCCATTGTTGGCGTATTAATACCATGAGCAAGGGATAAATAACATCAAGAAGTGGGGAATATAATAAACGTAAAAATGATAGTTTAATCGTTGCTGAAGGCGACGATCAGTGCATTAATGGCCTCTCTATTAAATACATCGCCGAAAATAACACGCAAGAACGAATGGTTTGTAACGTGTTGTTTCTTTATTTGAAAATCTCCCCTTCTTTCAAATTTAAAATCTATCTATCTATCTATCTATCTATCTATCTATCTATCTATCTATCTATCTATCTATCTATCTATCTATGTCTGTTCATTATCTATCTATCTATCTATCTATCTATCTATCTATCTATCTATCTATCTATGTCTGTTCATTATCTATCTATCTATCTATCTATCTATCTATCTATCTATCTATCTATCTATCTATGTCTGTTCATTATCTATCTATCTATCTATCTATCTATCTATCTATCTATCTATCTATCTATCTATCTATCTATCTATGTCTGTTCATTATCTATCTATCTATCTATCTATCTATCTATCTATCTATCTATCTATCTATCTATGTCTGTTCATTATCTATCTATCTATCTATCTATCTATCTATCTATCTATGTCTGTTCATTATCTATCTATCTATGTCTGTTCATTATCTATCTATCTATCTTTGTTCATTATCTGTCTCAGTCTCTTTTTATACTTTCATAAAGATGGTATGGAAATTAATCCTGATAGAATAAAAAATACTTAGTTCACACACACACACACACACACACACACACACACACACACACACACATTTGTTTCTCTCGTATTTTTCGATTTTGTGGAACTCACTTCCGACTTCCTGCTTTCCTCTCAACGACGATCTACAAAGATCTAATTGCAATGTCAGTTGTGATCTTTTCTCTGCTTTGAACTCTGTGCTTTCACTATCCTCGAAGTTTTCTTTCATTCTCAGCGACATCTTGCATCCTCGTGACTTTCATGGCATTGATTGATAAAATGAGTGGGAAGGCAAGAAGTGTCGCTCAAAATATTATTTTCAGCACAACATGCAAATTACAAATTGCAGATACCAAAATCAAACAAGTACAACAATTTAAATATCTGGAAAGTGTTTTAACAACGGACGGAAAATGAGAATCTGGATGGCCAAAGATGCCTCCCAAAAGCTAAGCAGATTATTAAGAGATAGGAAAACTTCGTTAGAAACAAAGAGTACTAAACTGTTACCTAATATCAGCCGACGAAATTCTATGGAAAATGGAAAAAAAGGAAACTTATACTTGACATCAGAAAGAGACAGTTGAAATTTCTGGGGTGCATAATGAGGAAGGAGGGCTCAGAAAATCTGATACTCACAGGACAGATTGAGGGAAGCAGGGGCAGTGGAAAACAATGCATAACCTATTTAGTGCGTTTGAGTAAATGGATGGCAAAATAGGGTTCATGAGAAATAAGAAAAAGAAAAATATTTAAGAGCTACAAAGGACAGGAAATTGTGAAGAGCCATGATCGTCTACGTCCTGAGGGGTCACGGCACACGAAGAAGGTTCCCCCTCAGGTATGATTTTTCCAACAAGAAGGTCCACTGCTTTGATTGTTAAGAGCTACAAAGGACAGGAAGTTGTAGAGGGCCATGATCACCTACACCCTGAAGGAACACAGCACATAGGAGGAGGAGGAGGAGAAGAAGAAGAAGAAGAAGAAGAAGAAGAAGAAGAAGAAGAAGAAGAAGAAGAAGAAGAAGAATGAGCTTGAGCTTGAATAAATGCATGGTGGAACAGGGTTTAGGAGAAATAACAGAAAGACAAAAATTAGGAGAGGAACCTGGGGAGAGCCATGATCGCCTACATCCCCAAGAAACAAGGCAAATAGAAGAAGAAGAATGAAGTTGTGTAGAAAAACGTGTCTCTGAAAGTAGGATTTACACAGTTGGTAAAATTGAAAATGTCATTGGTAAAGAGATAGAACAGAAGTTCATATTTTGTAGTTAATGACCTGACCTGCCAATAGTTGAGAGGTCATTCGTCGTATTTGCGAATAATCTTCATGATGACGACACGACCCAATGACGAATTTTGGTAGCAGAGTTTTCAGATGAGGCTTTCGTCTGCGATGGTCAAGGGTACTTTAGACGAACATACATTGTCAGTTTTTAGTTTTGGTTATGTTACCTCGAAATTTTGTTGGCTGTGCTGTGCTTCGATATTTAAAGTTAGTCAGGAGTTTAGCTGGGGTAACATTGTGGGTGTAGAGTAAAAGAAAATAATTTAACGTTACGGATTCTGAAGTACCGTAATTCCCCATGTATAATGCGCCTTCATCCCTAATACGCACCCCTAAAATTGTGTTGAAAATGTGGGAAAATGCGTCTACTCATGTATAATACGCACCCCTTGTTTGGCAATCAAACCCTATAAATTAGACCTCTTCAATTTCACCACGGCCAGCGTTTGTTACTTATATTTAAAATGGTTTTAAACAAAGAATAATATTATTCTAATTTAGTTTTAGGATAATTCTTATTTTATTTTACGGCAATATTTTAAAGATTTGTTGTAGCTGTGCATAATACGCACCCCTGACTTTGGTGTATTTTAAAAAAAAAAATGCGTATTATTTAATCCAAACTATTAAACGGCCACAGATGCTATTGGATAAATATTGTGATTCTGAAATATTTGATAGGGTCAGTTTTCTTGAAAGATAAAAGAAAAAGAAGCAGGTTCTGGTTGGGTCTTTTCATTAGTCCGTGAATTGACTAATCAGCCATTAACTAGAAGACGAGATTACGAGTAAAAAAGATGAAGATTTCCTCCATCTAAGAATCAGTGAAAAAAAAAATTTCGGCTTGGTAGCGAGTAGATAGCCTAAAATATGTAATTTCTCTCACTCACTGTACCCTTTCCGTCGCTGATGAGTAATCAGAAACAGTTCCCTGCTAGAGACAATACAATTTGGTCAATACAGACCACAACGCATCGTGCCATTTATTATGACAAGGAAACCCTTCATCTGGTGAAAAGATGGCTTTTGATTTTCAGTGAGAAATTGAAAGTGTGACTTTGGTGAAACCCTGAAAACAGGTGATGCCTTCCACTCTAAAGAACCGACCGTAGTTCGCCGAACACAAATTCGAGCCACAGACAGTTTAACACACTAGTAACTTGTCGTTTTGGGGTCTAATGACCTTTTCTCCCCCTCAGCAGAAAATGTTAATTGATATCTTTGTCCCTATGTCAATGTGACTATCCATCCTAACGACGCGTGGCTGAATAATAATTTTCACTGGTTGGTAACTTTGATTATATTTAGGTTACTGTTTCAAATTATTATTTGGAATTCTGTTTTCCGACTGGTTAAAATAATCTAAAGATAGTGTCCTTAATCCTGAGCCAAACATAGCATTGCCATAAATAGGTTCACAATTCAGGCTTATCGAGAAAAGTCCGTTTGAATGCCACATTGGTTATTAAAGTCTTCGCTCGTGGTAAAGAGTATAGGGTTGTATTATTTTACATACTTTTTTATGATACATATTGTAGTGAGCTCTGCCATCGATTTCGGTATATGGGGGCCTAAACATTCAGTTTTTAGAAATGAACCGCCGGACTACACACGTGTTTTATTTAATTTGTACAGAACCAGCCAGATATATTGTAAGAACTGACAAGAGAGAAATGTCAACGAACAACCTTTAAGTTTGAATTAGAAGTTGTCCCTATCCTAGACTAGTTGCTAACCGACGCTGGAGAGCCCAGTTTGTCCTACTGTTTGACCCATAGTTGGGGAGAGACGAGTTGGATTTATGCCTTTCCTATTGGTATTTGAGCTATAGTGAACAGAACAGAATTTGAACTCGGCTCGCCGGTACCATATTCTGTGCTGATAAACCTTAAGCTACCTTGAAAAAAAAAATAGACTCACACATAATAACAGATTTTTAGAAATTACATGAAGAACAAAACAAGCTAATACGGTGTCTATGCGGAATTGTTTGATAGTAAAACTTCCGATTTATTTACAAGGAAGCGACAACAGATAGTTGTGGCGCGCCGAATTCTGAATGTATCACACTGATAGAGGAACTGTACCGATCTCCAGAATCTTACATGTCTGGCGAGCACATAAAAATGAAAACATTTCAAACCTCACCATAAGAAATACAAGGAGGGAATGAGAATCCCAGTCAATTTAATCTTTGCCTAGATTATGGCCTGTGCATTTACAAACACAGATGTGATCAGACGGGTACTGATCATTTAAATATTCCATACCACATCCCAAACAAATCTACCAATAGAAGAAAATGAGTCGATCCAGCTTTCTTTCCTGAAGCCAAAGTCCTGATGACGAAGGGTTTTTTGCTGATGACATAGGCATTCGTATTTGAGATAAGAATTATGTTGAACAGATAAACAACATCCTCTACCGAGAGTTCCAAGAAACACAACTCAAGATAAACCTTTCCGAAACAGAGATTATGATTTGGAATTGGAATGAAAGCAGTGATGCCACATATCTTGAATCCATCATAAAATTCAGGATGTGGAATTATTAAATCCTAAACATTTTAAATACCTCGTCGTATGGATCAGTTATAACAAATTTAGCATAGGAAGTGAGGAAATTGAACATAGAATAGGCTACACCAGTCCAAAATGTCTACTAGTCAAAAATTAATAATAATGGCTGACAATGCTTCATCTAATACAAAATGAAGATGAAAGTAAATACTAGTCAAAAATTAATAATAATGGCTGACAATGCTTCATCTAATGAAAAATGAAGAGGAAAGTAAATACTAGTCAAAAATTAATAATGATGGCTGACAATGCTTCATCTAATACAAAATGAAGATGAAAGTAAATACTAGTCAAAAATTAATAATAATGGCTGACAATGCTTCATCTAATGAAAAATGAAGATGAAAGTAAATACTAGTCAATACTATAATAATAATGGCTGACAATGCTTCATCTAATGAAAAATGAAGATGAAAGTAAATCCTAGTCAAAAATTAATAATAATGGCTGACAATGCTTCATCTAATACAAAATGAAGATGAAAGGAAATACTAGTCAAAAATTAATAATAATGGCTGACAATGCTTCATCTAATAAAAAATGAAGATGAAAGTAAATACTAGCCAAAAATTAATAATGATGGCTGACAATGCTTCATCTAATACAAAATGAAGATGAAAGTAAATACTAGTCAAAAATTAATAATAATGGCTGACAATGCTTCATCTAATAAAAAATGAAGATGAAAGTAAATACTAGCCAAAAATTAATAATGATGGCTGACAATGCTTCATCTAATAAAAAATGAAGATGAAAGTAAATACTATTCAAAAATTAATAATGATGGCTGACAATGCTTCATCTAATACAAAATGAAGATGAAAGTAAATACTAGTCAAAAATTAATAATAATGGCTGACAATGCTTCATCTAATATAAAATGAAGATGAAATTAAATACTAGTCAAAAATTAATAATAATGGCTGACAATGCTTCATCTAATGAAAAATGAAGATGAAAGTAAATACTAGCCAAAAATTAATAATGATGGCTGACAATGCTTCATCTAATACAAAATGAAGATGAAAGTAAATACTAGCCAAAAATTAATAATAATGGCTGACAATGCTTCATCTAATTTAAAATGAAGATGAAATTAAATACTAGTCAAAAATTAATAATAATGGCTGACAATGCTTCATCAAATGAAAAATGAAGATGAAAGTAAATACTAGCCAAAAATTAATAATAATGGCTGACAATGCTTCATCTAATACAAAATGAAGATGAAAGTAAATACTAGCCAAAAATTAATAATGATGGCTGACAATGCTTCATCTAATACAAAATGAAGATGAAAGTAAATACTAGTCAAAAATTAATAATAATGGCTGACAATGCTTCATCTAATATAAAATGAAGATGAAATTAAATACTAGTCAAAAATTAATAATAATGGCTGACAATGCTTCATCTAATACAAAATGAAGATGAAAGTAAATACTAGCCAAAAATTAATAATGATGGCTGACAATGCTTCATCTAATACAAAATGAAGATGAAAGTAAATACTAGTCAAAAATTAATAATGATAGCTGACAATGCTTCATCTAATACAAAATGAAGATGAAAGTAAATACTAGTCAAAAATAATAATGATGGCTGACAATGCTTCATCTAATACAAAATGAAGATGAAAGTAAATACTAGTCAAAAATTAATAATAATGGCTGACAATGCTTCATCTAATATAAAATGAAGATGAAATTAAATACTAGTCAAAAATTAATAATAATGGCAGACAATGCTTCATCTAATAAAAAATGAAGATGAAAGTAAATACTAGTCAATACTATAATAATAATGGCTGACAATGCTTCATCTAATGAAAAATGAAGATGAAAGTAAATCCTAGTCAAAAATTAATAATAATGGCTGACAATGCTTCATCTAATACAAAATGAAGATGAAAGGAAATACTAGTCAAAAATTAATAATAATGGCTGACAATGCTTCATCTAATAAAAAATGAAGATGAAAGTAAATACTAGCCAAAAATTAATAATGATGGCTGACAATGCTTCATCTAATACAAAATGAAGATGAAAGTAAATACTAGTCAAAAATTAATAATAATGGCTGACAATGCTTCATCTAATAAAAAATGAAGATGAAAGTAAATACTAGCCAAAAATTAATAATGATGGCTGACAATGCTTCATCTAATAAAAAATGAAGATGAAAGTAAATACTATTCAAAAATTAATAATGATGGCTGACAATGCTTCATCTAATACAAAATGAAGATGAAAGTAAATACTAGTCAAAAATTAATAATAATGGCTGACAATGCTTCATCTAATATAAAATGAAGATGAAATTAAATACTAGTCAAAAATTAATAATAATGGCTGACAATGCTTCATCTAATGAAAAATGAAGATGAAAGTAAATACTAGCCAAAAATTAATAATGATGGCTGACAATGCTTCATCTAATACAAAATGAAGATGAAAGTAAATACTAGCCAAAAATTAATAATAATGGCTGACAATGCTTCATCTAATTTAAAATGAAGATGAAATTAAATACTAGTCAAAAATTAATAATAATGGCTGACAATGCTTCATCAAATGAAAAATGAAGATGAAAGTAAATACTAGCCAAAAATTAATAATAATGGCTGACAATGCTTCATCTAATACAAAATGAAGATGAAAGTAAATACTAGCCAAAAATTAATAATGATGGCTGACAATGCTTCATCTAATACAAAATGAAGATGAAAGTAAATACTAGTCAAAAATTAATAATAATGGCTGACAATGCTTCATCTAATATAAAATGAAGATGAAATTAAATACTAGTCAAAAATTAATAATAATGGCTGACAATGCTTCATCTAATACAAAATGAAGATGAAAGTAAATACTAGCCAAAAATTAATAATGATGGCTGACAATGCTTCATCTAATACAAAATGAAGATGAAAGTAAATACTAGTCAAAAATTAATAATGATAGCTGACAATGCTTCATCTAATACAAAATGAAGATGAAAGTAAATACTAGTCAAAAATAATAATGATGGCTGACAATGCTTCATCTAATACAAAATGAAGATGAAAGTAAATACTAGTCAAAAATTAATAATAATGGCTGACAATGCTTCATCTAATATAAAATGAAGATGAAATTAAATACTAGTCAAAAATTAATAATAATGGCAGACAATGCTTCATCTAATAAAAAATGAAGATGAAAGTAAATACTAGCCAAAAATGAATAATAATGGCTGACAATGCTTCATCTAATATAAAATGAAGATGAAAGTAAATACTAGTCAAAAATTAATAATAATGGCTGACAATGCTTCATCTAATAAAAAATGAAGATGAAAGTAAATACTAGCCAAAAATTAATAATGATGGCTGACAATGCTTAATCTAATACAAAATGAAGATGAAAGTAAATACTAGTCAAAAATTAATAATAATGGCTGACAATGCTTCATCTAATATAAAATGAAGATGAAATTAAATACTAGTCAAAAATTAATAATAATGGCTGACAATGCTTCATCTAATAAAAAATGAAAATGAAAGTAAATACTAGCCAAAAATTAATAATGATGGCTGACAATGCTTCATCTAATACAAAATGAAGATGAAAGTAAATACTAGTCAAAAATTAATAATGATGGCTGACAATGCTTCATCTAATACAAAATGAAGATGAAAGTAAATACTAGTCAAAAATTAATAATGATGGCTGACAATGCTTCATCTAATACAAAATGAAGATGAAAGTAAATACTAGTCAAAAATTAATAATGATGGCTGACAATGCTTCATCTAATAAAAAATGAAGATGAAAGTAAATACTAGCCAAAAATTAATAATGATGGCTGACAATGCTTCATCTAATACAAAATGAAGATGAAAGTAAATACTAGTCAAAAATTAATAATGATGGCTGACAATGCTTCATCTAATAAACAATGAAGATGAAAGTAAATACTAGTCAAAAATTAATAATGATGGCTGAAAATGCTTCATCTAATACAAAATGAAGATGAAAGTAAATACTAGTCAAAAATTAATAATGATGGCTGACAATGCTTCATCTAATACAAAATGAAGATGAAAGTAAATATTAGTCAAAAATTAATAATGATGGCTGACAATGCTTCATCTAATACAAAATGAAGATGAAAGTAAATACTAGTCAAAAATTAATAATAATGGCTGACAATGCTTCATCTAATAAAAAATGAAGATGAAAGTAAATACTAGCCAAAAATTAATAATGATGGCTGACAATGCTTCATCTAATAAAAAATGAAGATGAAAGTAAATACTATTCAAAAATTAATAATGATGGCTGACAATGCTTCATCTAATACAAAATGAAGATGAAAGTAAATACTAGTCAAAAATTAATAATAATTGCTGACAATGCTTCATCTAATATAAAATGAAGATGAAATTAAATACTAGTCAAAAATTAATAATAATGGCTGACAATGCTTCATCTAATGAAAAATGAAGATGAAAGTAAATACTAGCCAAAAATTAATAATGATGGCTGACAATGCTTCATCTAATACAAAATGAAGATGAAAGTAAATACTAGCCAAAAATTAATAATAATGGCTGACAATGCTTCATCTAATTTAAAATGAAGATGAAATTAAATACTAGTCAAAAATTAATAATAATGGCTGACAATGCTTCATCTAATGAAAAATGAAGATGAAAGTAAATACTAGCCAAAAATTAATAATAATGGCTGACAATGCTTCATCTAATACAAAATGAAGATGAAAGTAAATACTAGCCAAAAATTAATAATGATGGCTGACAATGCTTCATCTAATACAAAATGAAGATGAAAGTAAATACTAGTCAAAAATTAATAATAATGGCTGACAATGCTTCATCTAATATAAAATGAAGATGAAATTAAATACTAGTCAAAAATTAATAATAATGGCTGACAATGCTTCATCTAATACAAAATGAAGATGAAAGTAAATACTAGCCAAAAATTAATAATGATGGCTGACAATGCTTCATCTAATACAAAATGAAGATGAAAGTAAATACTAGTCAAAAATTAATAATGATAGCTGACAATGCTTCATCTAATACAAAATGAAGATGAAAGTAAATACTAGTCAAAAATAATAATGATGGCGGACAATGCTTCATCTAATACAAAATGAAGATGAAAGTAAATACTAGTCAAAAATTAATAATAATGGCTGACAATGCTTCATCTAATATAAAATGAAGATGAAATTAAATACTAGTCAAAAATTAATAATAATGGCAGACAATGCTTCATCTAATAAAAAATGAAGATGAAAGTAAATACTAGCCAAAAATGAATAATAATGGCTGACAATGCTTCATCTAATATAAAATGAAGATGAAAGTAAATACTAGTCAAAAATTAATAATAATGGCTGACAATGTTTCATCTAATAAAAAATGAAGATGAAAGTAAATACTAGCCAAAAATTAATAATGATGGCTGACAATGCTTAATCTAATACAAAATGAAGATGAAAGTAAATACTAGTCAAAAATTAATAATAATGGCTGACAATGCTTCATCTAATATAAAATGAAGATGAAATTAAATACTAGTCAAAAATTAATAATAATGGCTGACAATGCTTCATCTAATAAAAAATGAAAATGAAAGTAAATACTAGCCAAAAATTAATAATGATGGCTGACAATGCTTCATCTAATACAAAATGAAGATGAAAGTAAATATTAGTCAAAAATTAATAATGATGGCTGACAATGCTTCATCTAATACAAAATGAAGATGAAAGTAAATACTAGTCAAAAATTAATAATGATGGCTGACAATGCTTCATCTAATACAAAATGAAGATGAAAGTAAATACTAGTCAAAAATTAATAATGATGGCTGACAATGCTTCATCTAATACAAAATGAAGATGAAAGTAAATACTAGTCAAAAATTAATAATGATGGCTGACAATGCTTCATCTAATAAAAAATGAAGATGAAAGTAAATACTAGCCAAAAATTAATAATGATGGCTGACAATGCTTCATCTAATACAAAATGAAGATGAAAGTAAATACTAGTCAAAAATTAATAATGATGGCTGACAATGCTTCATCTAATAAACAATGAAGATGAAAGTAAATACTAGTCAAAAATTAATAATGATGGCTGAAAATGCTTCATCTAATACAAAATGAAGATGAAAGTAAATACTAGTCAAAAATTAATAATGATGGCTGACAATGCTTCATCTAATACAAAATGAAGATGAAAGTAAATACTATTCAAAGATTAATAATGATGGCTGACAATGCTTCATCTAATACAAAATGAAGATGAAAGTAAATACTAGTCAAAAATTAATAATAATGGCTGACAATGCTTCATCTAATATAAAATGAAGATGAAATTAAATACTAGTCAAAAATTAATAATAATGGCTGACAATGCTTCATCTAATGAAAAATGAAGATGAAAGTAAATACTAGCCAAAAATTAATAATGATGGCTGACAATGCTTCATCTAATACAAAATGAAGATGAAAGTAAATACTAGCCAAAAATTAATAATAATGGCTGACAATGCTTCATCTAATTTAAAATGAAGATGAAATTAAATACTAGTCAAAAATTAATAATAATGGCTGACAATGCTTCATCTAATGAAAAATGAAGATGAAAGTAAATACTAGCCAAAAATTAATAATAATGGCTGACAATGCTTCATCTAATACAAAATGAAGATGAAAGTAAATACTAGCCAAAAATTAATAATGATGGCTGACAATGCTTCATCTAATACAAAATGAAGATGAAAGTAAATACTAGTCAAAAATTAATAATAATGGCTGACAATGCTTCATCTAATACAAAATGAAGATGAAAGTAAATACTAGTCAAAAATTAATAATGATAGCTGACAATGCTTCATCTAATACAAAATGAAGATGAAAGTAAATACTAGTCAAAAATAATAATGATGGCTGACAATGCTTCATCTAATACAAAATGAAGATGAAAGTAAATACTAGTCAAAAATTAATAATAATGGCTGACAATGCTTCATCTAATATAAAATGAAGATGAAATTAAATACTAGTCAAAAATTAATAATAATGGCAGACAATGCTTCATCTAATAAAAAATGAAGATGAAAGTAAATACTAGCCAAAAATGAATAATAATGGCTGACAATGCTTCATCTAATATAAAATGAAGATGAAAGTAAATACTAGTCAAAAATTAATAATAATGGCTGACAATGCTTCATCTAATAAAAAATGAAGATGAAAGTAAATACTAGCCAAAAATTAATAATGATGGCTGACAATGCTTAATCTAATACAAAATGAAGATGAAAGTAAATACTAGTCAAAAATTAATAATAATGGCTGACAATGCTTCATCTAATATAAAATGAAGATGAAATTAAATACTAGTCAAAAATTAATAATAATGGCTGACAATGCTTCATCTAATAAAAAATGAAAATGAAAGTAAATACTAGCCAAAAATTAATAATGATGGCTGACAATGCTTCATCTAATACAAAATGAAGATGAAAGTAAATATTAGTCAAAAATTAATAATGATGGCTGACAATGCTTCATCTAATACAAAATGAAGATGAAAGTAAATACTAGTCAAAAATTAATAATGATGGCTGACAATGCTTCATCTAATACAAAATGAAGATGAAAGTAAATACTAGTCAAAAATTAATAATGATGGCTGACAATGCTTCATCTAATACAAAATGAAGATGAAAGTAAATACTAGTCAAAAATTAATAATGATGGCTGACAATGCTTCATCTAATAAAAAATGAAGATGAAAGTAAATACTAGCCAAAAATTAATAATGATGGCTGACAATGCTTCATCTAATACAAAATGAAGATGAAAGTAAATACTAGTCAAAAATTAATAATGATGGCTGACAATGCTTCATCTAATAAACAATGAAGATGAAAGTAAATACTAGTCAAAAATTAATAATGATGGCTGAAAATGCTTCATCTAATACAAAATGAAGATGAAAGTAAATACTAGTCAAAAATTAATAATGATGGCTGACAATGCTTCATCTAATACAAAATGAAGATGAAAGTAAATATTAGTCAAAAATTAATAATGATGGCTGACAATGCTTCATCTAATACAAAATGAAGATGAAAGTAAATACTAGTCAAAAATTAATAATAATGGCTGACAATGTTTCATCTAATATAAAATGAAGATAAAATTAAATACTAGTCAAAAATTAATAATAATGGCTGACAATGCTTCATCTAATAAAAAATGAAGATGAAAGTAAATACTAGCCAAAAATTAATAATGATGGCTGACAATGCTTCATCTAATACAAAATGAAGATGAAAGTAAATACTAGTCAAAAATTAATAATGATGGCTGACAATGCTTCATCTAATACAAAATGAAGATGAAAGTAAATACTAGTCAAAAATGAATAATAATGGCTGACAATGCTTCATCTAATATAAAATGAAGATGAAATTAAATACTAGTCAAAAATCAATAATAATGGGTCACAATGCTTCATCTAATAAAAAATGAAGATGAAAGTAAATACTAGCCAAAAATTAATAATGATGACTGACAATGCTTAATCTAATGCAAAATGAAGATGAAAGTAAATACTAGTCAAAAATTAATAATGATGACTGACAATGCTTAATCTAATATAAAAAGAAGATGAAAGTAAATACTAGTCAAAAATTAATAATAATGGCTGACAATGCTTCATCTAATATAAAATGAAGATGAAATTAAATACTAGTCAAAAATTAATAATGATGGCTGACAATGCTTCATCTAATACAAAATGAAGATTAAAGTAAATACTAGTCAAAAATTAATAATGATAGCTGACAATGCTTCATCTAATACAAAATGAAGATGAAAGTAAATAGTAGTCAAAAATTAATAATGACGGCTGACAATGCTTCATCTAATAAAAAATGAAGATGAAAGTAAATACTAGCCAAAAATTAATAATGATGGCTGACAATGTTTCATCTAATAAACAATGAAGATGAAAGTAAATACTAGCCAAAAATTAATAATGATGGCTGACAATGTTTCATCTAATACAAAATGAAGATGAAAGTAAATACTAGTCAAAAATTAATAATGATGGCTGACAATGCTTCATCTAATACAAAATGAAGATGAAAGTAAATACTAGTAAAAAATTAATAATGATGGCTGACAATGCTTCATCTAATACAAAATGAAGATGAAAGTAAATACTAGTCAAAAATTAATAATAATGGCTGACAATGCTTCATCTAATACAAAATGAAGATGAAAGTAAATACTAGTCAAAAATTAATAATGATGGCTGACAATGCTTCATCTAATATAAAATGAAGATGAAATTAAATACTAGTCAAAAATTAATAATGATGGCTGACAATGCTTCATCTAATATAAAATGAAGATGAAATTAAATACTAGTCAAAAATTAATAATGATGGCTGACAATGCTTCATCTAATACAAAATGAAGATGAAAGTAAATACTAGTCAAAAATTAATAATGATGGCTGACAATGCTTCATCTAATACAAAATGAAGATGAAAGTAAATACTAGCCAAAAATTAATAATGAGTGCTGACAATGCTTCATCTAATACAAAATGAAGATGAAAGTAAATACTAGCCAAAAATTAATAATGATGGCTGACAATGCTTCATCTAATACAAAAGGAAGATGAAAGTAAATACTAGTCAAAAATTAATAATGATGGCTGACAATGCTTCATCTAATAAACAATGAAGATGAAAGTAAATACTACTCAAAAATTAATAATGATGGCTGACAATGCTTCATCTAATACAAAATGAAGATGAAAGTAAATACTAGTCAAAAATTAATAATGATGGCTGACAATGCTTCATCTAATACAAAATGAAGATGAAAGTAAATACTAGCCAAAAATTAATAATGATGGCTGACAATGCTTCATCTAATACAAAATGAAGATAAAAGTAAATACTAGTCAAAAATTAATAATAATGGCTGACAATGCTTCATCTAATAAAAAATGAAGATGAAATTAAATACTAGTCAAAAATTAATAATAATGGCTGACAATGCTTCATCTAATAAAAAATGAAGATGAAAGTAAATACTAGTCAAAAATTAATAATAATGGCTGACAATGCTTCATCTAATAAAAAATGAAGATGAAAGTAAATACTAGCCAAAAATTAATAATGATGGCTGACAATGCTTCATCTAATACAAAATGAAGATGAAAGTAAATACCAGTCAAAAATTAATAATGATGGCTGACAATGCTTCATCTAATACAAAATGAAGATGAAAGTAAATACTAGTCAAAAATTAATAATGATGGCTGACAATGCTTCCTGTAATACAAAATGAAGATGAAAGTAAATACTGGTCAAAAATTAATAATGATGGCTGACAATGCTTCATCCAATAAAAAATGAAGATGAAAGTAAATACTAGCCAAAAATTAATAATGATGGCTGACAATGCTTCATCTAATACAAAATGAAGATGAAAGTAAATACTAGTCAAAAATTAATAATGATGGCTGACAATGCTTAATCTAATAAAAAATGAAGATGAAAGTAAATACTAGCCAAAAATTAATAATGATGGCTGACAATGCTTCATCTAATACAAAATGAAGATGAAAGTAAATACTAGTCAAAAATTAATAATGATGGCTGACAATGCTTCATCTAATAAAAAATGAAGATGAAAGTAAATACTAGCCAAAAATTAATAATGATGGCTGACAATGCTTCATCTAATACAAAATGAAGATGAAAGTAAATGCTAGTCAAAAATTAATAATGATGGCTGACAATGCTTCATCTAATAAAAAATGAAGATGAAAGTAAATACTAGCCAAAAATTAATAATGATGGCTGACAATGCTTCATCTAATACAAAATGAAGATGAAAGTAAATGCTAGTCAAAAATTAATAATGATGGCTGACAATGCTTCATCTAATAAAAAATGAAGATGAAAGTAAATACTAGCCAAAAATTAATAATGATGGCTGACAATGCTTCATCTAATACAAAATGAAGATGAAAGTAAATACTAGTCAAAAATTAATAATAATGGCTGACAATGCTTCATCTAATACAAAATGAAGATGAAAGTAAATCTTAGTAAAAAATTAATAATAATGGCTGACAATGCTTCATCTAATAAAAAATAATGATAAAAGTAAATACTAGATCTCATAGCCGCATATGAGCACATCAATATAGACTTCCTCTCTTAATAAATGCTAAACTCTTAAAAAACCTCGTTGTATGGATCAATTATAACAAATCTAACATAGCAGGTAAGGAAATTGAATAGAGAATAGTTTCGGCCAACCCTGCAAGTTGCTACAAAACCAAATCATTAACTTAAAAACTCTCCTGAAAATAACTCCTGTTAAATAGCCTCGTTGGATCGATACGTTCATATGGATGCCATGCATGTCACTGGACGTGTTCAGTAATTTATATAAATTGTTAATTATTTAAAACGCTTTCGCAAATGAACCATTAAAAATGTCTTGTGAATGAAGCCCGTTAAACTGTTGAGTAAATTCTAATCTTCTCTATGGCATTAAATGCTGGACAATCTCCTCGGACATGAAGAAGTGACTTGAAGTGATAAAGATATGGTTTTACCGTCAAACGCTGAGAATATCAGAACATTTAAGAAATGAGGAAACATTAAGGAGAATAGGAATCGCAAGGAAACATGTTTACAATCACAAGGATATAGTTGAAATTTCTGGGACAGATAATGAGAACAGAAAGCTTGGCGAACAAAACACTCACAGGATATACTGAAGACCGAAGGAGCAGGTGGGAACGAGTTTCTTTGAACAGATAGCAGAACAAGGAGAAAGAATGATGGTTAAGGCTTGAAACTTACTTAAAACAACAAAAGACAGGAGGTTGTGGAGAGCCTTGATCGATCGCTCACGAATGAAAAAGCATAACACAAAATAATAATAAGAATTATATAGATGGTAAAACGAGAACGTAAAAAAAAGAAAGTAAAAGGTAAAAAACATCGGAAATTGTGGAGAGCCATGATCACCCACGTCTTGACTGGATTTGATGCATAAAATAATTACAGGCATATAGACAGCAGAATAAGGAAAAAGAAGGATGGAAAAGGCTCGAAAGTTGCTTCGAGCAACAAAATCAGGAAGCTATGGAGAGCAATCACCTCTTAAAGGTACATGGCATATAAAAATTATATGCCATGTACTTTTAAGAATTGATATATATAGTTTAAAATGCTATTCATAGAGGACACCGGATAACTAATCATTTTAATATAATTCAACTTGTCCTTTCCTTGATTAGAACGACCATTACGCCCTGCCAATATCTAATAAATAATGGAGTATTCCGGAACGGAAAAGTCATATCAGAAACGCTACTTGGTTTCAGTTAGAAAATGAAAGAAAGAAAGAATGGGAGATAGAAATGTTCAACATCTGTTTCAGTGAAATGGAAAAAAAATTGACAATTCGAAATATTTTCATTTGTACCCCCTTACTTCTTAAAATAACGGCCAGCATTCATATTTATGATTGATACTGCAATATTTGGTTAAAGTTGTTAAGCTCAATTATTTAACGATTCGACAGGGGAATTTCTACGGATATTTTATTGTCATAGAACCTGCTATGAGCTTATTCAATCATTAGCTTAAGAAGTCATCAGAAGATTCAAATAAGAAATCCGTAAACGTTTTACGGGTCTTTCTAATATATTATTAACTAGCTTCAAAGCCACCCTATCAGGCGGTATTTACACTAGCTCTTGCGTAGAGTTCTTGATTGGGATTTCGGCTTGTTCAGGTGTTTGTGAGCCCCTAAATCTGTGCATATTCTCAGCACTGGAAGGTCTCCTAGATGCCGTTTGATCTGGGTTTTTATTAACACAGGACATTCTTTTCCTCACTGCAGTTTTGGCTTCTTTAATTGCAATCTGGTCCTCTGTTGGCGGAGATTTCTTTTTGCGAGGCATACTGCTGCCGTAAACAACAATAAACTACAGAAGAACTCAAAATTATCGCTGCATTTAAGTATTGCATTAATATCTAAGCTTACCTTTTAAAAGTTTAACGATAATTCTTCTGCCGCCACTTAATTTAAAGAAAATTTGATGTACGTAGGTCCTAACTTTCCGTGCAAACAATTATTTTTATTTCATGGGTGACTTTCGCTTGATTTCGCAATTAATTTCGATTATTCCCCAATTTATTTCCAAGTTATAAAAAATTGTTATCGTGCAAAAAAATCCGTCGCAAAAAAAAACACGTAAAAAAATCGCCGAAAACAATCGCAGTAATGAAAACTTGGAAATCCAAATTTCAGGATTGCGGGTCCGAATCCGGTCCAGAATGTGTTTACTTTGCTCACGGAGTCGGTCTGATTCCAAAATGGTATGATATGTTGGACTACGGCCTCTAGGAGTAAAGTTGAAAACACGGATAATTTTATTTTGAAACACTGTAATTTGAGAACAGTATTTTTTTCTTTTGAACACGAGCTGAGAAAGTTAGAGAGTTGTGTCCCTTTAATTGTTTTTATTAGTAGAAGCCAAGATGGTGGAATACGAAAACAATCGCAGTGATGAAAACTTGGGAGTCCAAAATTTCTGGATTGCTGGGCCGGATCCGAATACACCCTAATTATAATCAGGATGAAAAAACAATTAAAAAATATAATTCACTGGTACATATCACTCAACATTCCTAATATATATATAAATATGTATATATCCTCATATCCAAAGACAGGATTATCTATCTATCTATCTATCTATCTATCTATCTATCTATCTATCTATCTGCATGGAGTGGGGACGATCCCAACATGCGGCACCTTTGGAAAGTGCCTGAAAACCATATCACAGGTTGACCCAAGCCTTGTGAGTGAAATTGGGTAGACGGAACCCTTGAGGGCCGTCGATAGTTGTGCTAGCACGAAGTTACAAGTCATCGTGTCCGAGGGTCAGAGTGTGCTGGTGTTTTTCAGATTTTTGATCCTTCTAGATGACACGCTCTCTCCCAGAAACTGTAACCAAGGTCACAGTCACACCGCGATTGGTGTTGCTGCTGTGGTTTCTGTAGAAAGTAGGTTCTGACAGAACGAAATTTGCTAGTTTTCTGCCGAACCGGTTTTGAATTCAGAATTGTCCTTCTCCTAAACTAGTCGACAACAAAGGTTAGAGCGACCCTTTGCTTTGCTATTTAACCCTTAGCTGGGGGTGAAAAATGGATTCGTGCCTTTCCAAGGTTATGTGTGCGAAATTAAACTCGGCTGAAAATTGTACTCGACACACCTTTTTCAGTTTCCATGCCAACAAACACCACGCGCACATCGACATCTAACATGGTAATGGCAATTTGCCGTTTCCCTATAAGCAGCCAGTACTCTTTTCTGTTGAAATTTATAAAATCTTCCTCTTAACCCACTTCACTTTTCTTTTTTTTTTTGGAAAAACAGATTTCTCAAGCCCAGTAGCTGTTATCACTCTTTCCAGTACTGATGGGTGTTTCCTTCCTAAACTTTTGTTTGAAGTGGTGTGGAATGTCAACATCATGATTATGTCATGATTTTCTATTCTCAAGCCCAGTAGCTGTTATCACTCTTTCCATTATTGATGGGGGGGGGGGTTCCTTCCTAACCTTTTATTTGAAATAGTGTGGAATGTGAACATCTTTATTATGTCATGATTTTCTCCTTTCAAGCCCAGTACCTCTTATCACTCTTTCCATTATTGATGGGGGTTTCCTTCCTAACCTTTTGTTTGAAGTGGTGTGGAAATGTCAACATCATGATTATGTTATGATATTCTCTTCTCAAGCCCAGTAGCTGTTATCACTCTTTCCATTATTGATGGGGGTTTCCTTCCTAACCTTTTGTTTGAAGTAGTGTGGAAATGTCAACATCTTGATTATGTCATGATTTTCTCTTCTCAAGCCCAGTAGTTGTTATCACTCTTTCCAGTATTGATGGGGATTTCCTTCCTAACCTTTTGTTTGAAGTGATGTGGAATGTCAACAAATTTAAATACAATGTCAATAGTTATCTACTGTCTTCTTGATTACTCTTCTATTGTTCTCGCTCCTTAATAATGTTTCTTTTTTTTTCTTATTTTTTCATACTTAGTAACCCCTTCTGTCTTAGTGGCTTTGCTGCCTTGCATGGGGTGAAATGATTAGAAAACAAATTTAAATACAATGTCAATCGTTATCTACTGTCTCCTTGATTACTCTTCTATTGTTCTCGCTCCTTAATAATGTTTCACTTTTTTCTTATTCTTTCTTGCCCAGTAACCCCGTGTGTTTTAGTGGCTACACTGCCTTGAATGGGGTGATATGATTAAACAAATCTTTCTCTCCTATAATCATTTCTTATGGCTGAAGTGTTTAATAGTTACTAATTAAACATCGTATATATGCTTTATGAAAATGAGAAATAGGTTGCCTCCTTAAAGCGCAGTGTTCTTTGGTCGTGGGATTGGATAAAGGGGGTCAATTTTGGTGATATGGGTGTTGCATACACATAATTTGTACTTTCTCTCTCCCAGTTCTGTAGTCGTTCAGTTGTAACAGTTGTTCAGAACAAGCTTTGTAATTTTCTCCGGATTAAAGGTAGTGCTATCAGAAGATCGATGGTCTATCATTTTTAACGTCGTGACTAAGGAGACAGAAAAAAATTCGTGTCTAATTTTGAGTCAAAAAAAGTATATTTCATCATAGGCAGAATTGTAACTATGGTAATATCATTATGATTACATCAATGTTAATAACGCTGTGTGAAGCCATGGTAATATGACGTAAATAAAATCAATTGTAATTTTTATAATAAATAATCCATGTGTGTTCGAGTGATTAACTTCAAAATATTTCATCATTATTATTATCAGGTTATTCGAAAAATAATGTTTGATTTTAGAATAAACCTTTTAATTGTGTTCATATATATTTTTATATTAGTTGCACAAAAATATATGACTCATTCCTAATGATTAAGATGACCTCTTTGTTAATTTTATATCAATCTCCTTCAGAATTTTGTTCTCAAAAAAATGACGCAGCCTGTGTGTACACTGGGAAATACTATTAGATTGTTCGGAAAATTATGTCAGATTTTAGAATAAACCTTTTAATTGTGTTCTTATATATTATTTTAATAGTTGCACAAAAAATATACAGTGTAACCCGGATATAAGAGACCCGGATATAAGATAAACCCGGATATAAGAGAGATCTTCTCTGGTCCCAAATTAGAGCCTGTGTTAATGTATATATAATACACCAAACCCGGATATAAGAGAAACCCGGATATAAGATACCACGTATCCGGTTCCGACAACTCTCTTATATCCGGGTTACGCTGTATTATTCATTCAAAATGATTAAAGTGACCTCATTGTTAATTTTATATCAATCTCCTTCAGAATTTTGTTCTCAAATACGTGATGCACCCTTTGTATACACAGGAAAATAGTGTTAGATTCTGCTATTGGCTGCTTGCTTGATTTTGCTTAACGGCATATCAACACCTCTATGGGTTATAATACTTAATAATAATTTATTAATAATTTTTTGAACAAATTTTAGGACTTCAACAACAATTAAAAATATATTGTTGGTCATTTTACTATAAAATGCATTATTGGTAATTCTACTATAAATATGTATTGTTAGTAATTTTTATATAAAATATATTGCTGGTATTTATACTATAAAAATGTATTTTTATACTTTCGTAGTATTTTGTTCTTGTTTGGGAGATTACTCGGAAAATAATGTCCGATTTTAGAATCAACCTTTTAATTGCGGTTTAATATATTGTTTTAATAGTTGCACAAACATATATTATTCATTCTTGATGGTTAATGCGTCCTCTTTGTTAATTTTATATCAATCTCCTTCAGAATTTAACTGAAAACATTTAAATACCCTATTCTTAACCTTAAAAAAGAAGAGGTCTATTTATGAATTCATGCCTTGGTCATAATAATGCTCCTGAAACTGCCGCCAACATGAACAGAGCAGTGAGTGAAGAATCCACTCATGATCGGACAGTACGATGCTAGTTTCTGAAGTTCCGCAGTGGGGATATGAGACTTAAAGTTGAAGGTGGTAGAGGACGTGCATCTGAAATTGACAATAAACATCTGAAAACACTGAAAATAATAATAATAATAATAATAATAATAATAATAATAATAATAATAATAATAAAACCCCGAAACCTTTACAGGCAGTAAAACATAAAGCCGCCAATGTGCTGAGACGTACCGTGAGAACATGGTCCCCGTTTTATGCAGTTCTCATTCTGAGATCCATCTTAAAGTCATTGAAACAATTTTCATTAAGTCCGGGCAGCCTTCCCTGTGCAAACAGAAGAAATAGCTGATCGAACTTAATGTGATTTACCGTGTTTAGTAGATTATTTTCGTCTTCGATCGAGTTCTGACCAATGAGGAGCGACAGCCGGTAAACTCCCAACATTTTTCTTTCGTATTAAATGCGAACTTTTTTCTCTCTTGTTTTAACGACATATTTTAAATAAGTCTGTGTTATACGCCATTACTAAACTTTGTACGGCAAGCAGAATTTGAAAATACATTTGCATTTGTTTATTTCCATTGAAAACATAATCAGAATTACTATATATAAGGAAGTGCAAAGACTATATTGAAGCAAAGGCGGGGTCTGCTGTTAGGAGAGTTGGTTCCCTCTGTCGTGCTAGACAATTTTTCTCGCCAGAATCTATTTTACACATTTATAAATCTACCATTCGCCCATTCATTGAATATTGCTGTCATATCTGCTGTTTCTACTATATATTTAGAGATTCTTCATAAAATAAAATAAAGAATCTGCAATGTTATTGGTCCTTACTTGGTATCTAAGCTTCAGTGACACTTCCACCACCGTAAAGTTGCTTCCCTCTGCCTTTTTTGTATATATTTTCTGGGTATTTGTTTTGACTAGATTTCCTCTTTGGTGCACGGACGGCATGAATTTAAACGCAGTACTAGATTGGCGGCATCGTTTTACAGTTAAATAGCCAGATGCAACCGTAAGTTCTATGCTTGCAGTTTCTTCTATCGCACTTCTCGTTTGTGGGACCTCTGTTCCGGCTTCTTGCTTACCTGTCAACTTTGATCTTCAAAAGTTAGAATGCAATGTCAAGTGTTATCTTCTAAATTCTTTTATTGTTCTCCTTTCGTAATAGTATATATCAAACACAAGCATAAATAGATCCATTTTAAAAAAATAAACCAGTTTGTCTGATGATGGCAAAATGTCAAACCCAGGATTACAAATTAATATCCATACAACTGAATATGTTAGCTCTATCACTGATATTGAGCACTTTCCACTAAGTACTGCACACACACACACACACACACACACACACACACACACACACACACACACATATATATATATATATAGTAAAAACAAAATAATTTCCATGCCTGAGGATGACTGAATGTACAGTTGAAAGTATTAGGAGATTAAAAAAAAGACCTTATACAGCTTGTATTTATTAAAAACAAGGACCATAACATTCATCGAGTGGTTGGTAGGTTAATGCGACTTTAAAATTTTGTTTGCGTAGAGTTTTCGCCATTTTATATCACTAACTTTACTAATCTACTTTTTGTATGAATGATTCATTGTAATATATATATATATATATATATATATATATATATATATATATATATATATATATATATATATATAAAATATATAAATATATAAAATATATATATATATATATATATATATATATATATTTGAAAGAAAAACAGACCACTTTAAGGCTCCATGTAATAATTTATTTCACCATAGCCTTTTTCAACCTCTTTTTCCTATATATATATATATATATATATATATATATATATATATATATATTGGAAAAAGATGATTTTCAAATTTAGGTGGAGAGACGTATAGCTATGCCCTGATCTGTCTCGCATTTGACTGTAGTTGAAGAATTCTTTCCGTTTTATACAGAAAAAATATGGCTCCGATTGATATCTGTTTAATATGCAATCCGATTGGTTGATTATGATCACGTTATCAGGCATAGTGATTTTTGCGCCAGAAATGGATGACTATAAATTTTTGTTGTCTAAAGTTGAGTGTGTCATAGTTCAGTGAGTGCGGCCAATGACAAGAAAGTGACAAGTAGTTCAAGTGTCAGGGATACAATTTTATTGGAAATTAGTAGCAATCCCCAAAGGTTCAATATACAAGGATTAAATTTCTCTGTGTGTGTGTGTGTGTGTGTGTGTGTGTGTGTGTGTGTGTGTGTGTGTGTGTGAAAAGAGTTTTAGTTTCCTACTTTGTAGAAATGTGGAGATGTATACAGGGATGCAGAAGTAGGTATACAGCAATGAAAAACAAAACGTGCGCACAAAACATTGTATTGATTATACAAACATCAATATTGGTATAATACTTACTATATACCTACTTTTTCAGCCCCTACACACACACACACACACACACACACACACACATATATATATATATATATATGTTATAATTATTTTAAAAAAAATCTGATTCCATCGCTACATAAGAGTTCTCATGTTTCAAAAACAGCAGCTAAAACTTCAATTCAATTATAGAAATTAAGTTAAATTAAAGTACGTAGTTAAATTAAATTAAAGTACCTAGTCCTGTTATATAATTATAACATAGGCTCTACTTGTGCCTCGAGCATTGTTTTTTTAAAAAATAAAAGCAAAAATACTAAAGAACTTCGGATCATCAATCTAACGGTTCTTTCCTATTATCCTATATATTTACGCACACACACACACACACACACACACACACACACACATATATATATATGTGGAATAACTCAGAGTTATTCCAAAAATTTCGCTTGAGGATGAAATAGAGCTTGATACTTTAATTCAATTTAATTTTAATAATTATATTGAAGTTTTTGGCTCCTGTTTTTGAAACATGAGAACTCTTATGTAGCGAAGGAATCATATTTACAAAAAAATAATTATAATTATAATTTAGGCTCTACTTTTGTATTGAGCACTGTTTTTTTAAAAATAAAAAATGCTAAAGAACTTCGGATTATTTATTTATATATATTTGCACACACACACACACACACACACACACACACACACACACACACACATATATATATATATACACTGTTTCGGACCCCTAAGTTCTTCTAATACCGGTATTCATGCTTAAATTTGAGAAGGATTTTAAGTAAAACGTCGGTGCTCTCAGAAAGTCTAACGATAGAAAAAAAAAGAATCAAATCAAATCAAATATTAAGAAATTTGAACCAAACTTGCATGCATTTGAGCAAAGATTATACACATCTTCCTTTCACTTTTGATCGCGTGTTGACGACGTGATTTAACCTGATGAAACCCAGACAGGGAAACGACTCTGAAATTCTCATGAAACCCTGCAGAAGAGAGAAAGGGTCAGTGAACTCTTTTCGCCCACACAGGAAAAAGGTCCACATTTGACTCGGGGTGGCAACACCTGTTAGGGTCACAGCTATGGGCAAATAATTAACCCCCAAACTGGGGTCAAAACACTGTGAAAGTGTAAAAATAGGTTTTCAGAAATACTTTGTAAAAAAATTATTACCAGCAATACATTTTTGAAAAAAAAAAAAAAAATTACCAACAATAAAAATTTTGTCGGCATTAAATAATCCATTGAGGTTAATATGCCGTAAAACAAAACAAACCAAACCAATATATATACTGAGATAGATAGATAGATAGATAGATAGATAGATAGATTACCAGCAATAAAAATTTTGTAGGCATTAAATAACCCATTGAGGTTGATATGTCGTACAACAAACCAAACCAAACCAATATATACTGAGATAGATAGATAAAAAATATTACCAGCACTAAAAATCTTGTCGGTATTAAATAACCCATTGAGGTTGATATGCCGTAAAACAAAACAAACCAAACCAATATATATACTGAGATAGATAGAGATAGATAGATAGATAGATAGATAGATAGATAGATTACCAGCAATAAAAATCTTGTCGGCATTAAATAACCCATTGAGGTTTATATGCCGTAAAACAAAATAAACCAAACCAGAACCCCAAGAATGAAAAGACATCTAAAGAAACGAAAAGAGAAAGAAAGAGATCTAAATAAATAGAAAACAAAAAAAAGAGAAAAGAAAAGAAGAAACACACATAAGAATCATTAAGCTAAAAAGAAGATAAAAGAAAACCAACTTTGATAAGAATCAGATCTGTCATTGTTTCTTTTACATGTTTTAATACTTTGCTCAATGTATTTTGTCATGTTGTATATTTGTATGCAGGCCTGACCTAAGATTTTCTATTACTCGTCTTTCTGAAAGGGTAAATTCCCCTCTCATTATTATGTTTCACAAGATTTCTTTTGGATTCATTGCTTTTGTTTTCGCCATATCTTTTATGTTGCTTTTCCCATTGGATGTTACAGTAATAAATTTATTTAATTGTTGACTTTGCATCGGTGTTTCTCTTGTTTCTCACCCGCTGTTTGTGTAAGCAATCCCAACCAGTTCGAGTGTCTGATCAATCGGAATGAAACCCTTGGGAAAAGAAAATTGTCGAAATAATTGCATACACGTTGAAATAATCATATAGGTTATGATCCTCCTCTATCTCCGCAATCAATCCGGTTTGAGGAAGGCGGAGGGTTATAACAATATATATATATATATATATATATATATATATATATATATATATATATATATATATAGGTAAGTACACGCGTTTCGAAAAACCTTCGGTTTCTTGATTTGCCAATGATCAAATCAATATAGAAGGAAAAAAGGTTTTAAAAAAAGAAAGAGCTATGAACTATGAATTATATGAAGATTGCGTTCAAGCTCGGTGTTGACCTCACTGTCCACTTTATATATATATATATATATATATATATATATATATATATATATATATATATATATATATATATATATAAAGTGGACATATATATGGTGTAACAGCAAAATTGTCCAAATGTTTGATTATGCTTTGAACCGTTGTATCTTAGAAACAATTAAAGATATCTTACTGAAATTCTCCGATGTTTTTATAAAACTATTGGACTTTACTTTGAACAATAAGAATGGATTTAGCTCTAAGTTGAAATAAATGATCCCTTTTGCTGTTGTGACTTCCTGATCCATTTTTCCCTTTCTACTGTTCCCTCTTTTTAAAACTTATTCGCCGTTCTCTTGATGGAAGCCAGAATATGAATGTTGGCACCATTACTGAAGTCCTGAATGATCTTTTTCCTCTCACCATTGTTCAGTTGGGAAGACATAGTGGAGCTGACATAAAACAATTTTAACCTGTTCTTTTTCTAGCTGAATAACTCAAAAGTTTTTTTCAGAGATTCTTACAGCAAATGGTAGCAATAGGGATAAACGTCTTATTTGAAAACCTGGAAAAAAGAAACTCAATTAGTGTGTTTTTTTTTAGATATTAAACATTTTGTGGGTTGGACAATTATCCTATGCTGTTACACGATTTGGACAATTTTCCTGTTACACCAGGTATATATAGTACTGCATAAATATCTCCTATATAATGGTCAAAAATTAGTAGCAATGTGGTCTTCATCTCGCTAATGTCTTACCATGATGTGGGAGATATTTCTGGGAAGTATATGTAGGAGTTATTTCTGCCGTACCCTGTACATATGTGTCTGTCTGTCTCTCTATATAAACATGATCTAGCTGTTGACGGCTAAAAGAGATGTATGCGTGCTTTTCTCGTAGGCATGTGTTGGAAGGTACAAACAGTTACAACCAGAATTAGAACTCGGCTCAACCATTCCGTTTTCTGTACAGATAACAGTTTTCTGTACTGCTTAGTGTGTGGTGTTGTATGAGCGTAAGGAAAGGGAAGAAGTGAAGTTCATGGGTTTATGCAGGAAAGATAACTGTGAACCCTAGAGTTGAAGAGGTCAAGATTGGAGTGATTGGGAAAACACCTTGTCGGGAGTCCCTTCCACAAAGCAGCCGTTCTTTGGAATAAGCTGACTGAGTGGAACTTCTTACTATTGGAATACGAAGGGAATGATTGATGCCTGTGTACATGGCATGGTGGGTCCCTGTAAAAGTCAGGGGTAGTAGGACTAAGGAATGTCAGACATGCTTTTTCCCTTTCTTTCTTTCTTTCTTTCTTTCTTTCTTTCTTTCTTTCTTTCTTTCTTTCTTTCTTTCTCCTTCATTTTTCTTTACCTCATTTCCTCATATTTTCTGTTTTCCCGCCATTTTCTTTCTTTTTGTTTTCCACTGTTTTCTTTCTTTCTTTCTTTCTTTCTTTCTTTCTTTCTTTCTTTCTTTCTTTCTTTCTTTCTTTCTTTCTCCTTCATTTTTCTTTACCTCGTTCCAGTTACAGCGAACCTGTTAGCACCATTGGACAGAGCAAAAAAGAAAAACGGATTACGTATCGCCTAACTGTGCTCACATTCACTGTTTGGTCTCTAAAAATTTTTATCAAGCATCAATGAATAACAGTGGATGCAACTGTTTTTCCGTATGGCGGAATTCAATGACACACCATTGCGTCGTACACATTTTCATGTCAGAGGACATTTTGGCAGACTGCTGCTGTAACAAGGCAACAAATGCACTAAAATGAAAAACAAAAATGAAACAAAAAACAAGAAATAAATTATTGACAGGAAAGTTCAGGCTTTCCTGCCATATACTCAGTATCCACCACTGACGTTGTGTACGCACACAATAAAATAGGGGGCATTCATTTCGGAGAATCTTATCGATAATTGTTCAGTTCCTCAAGATTTTTTTTTTTACTATATATCCAATCGAATTGATGAAAGAGTTGTCTTGCATTGGCACGACTTAGTTCCACTTTCGAACCTATCTTGAAATCTATTCGTAAAGAGGCACTGCCACCAGACAGAAGATGAGTTTGATGATTTCTGATTTTAAATGCTTGTGTGCAACGCTGAATATATTTGCAGAACTAACCAGAGATTGGAAACCAGGATTGAACGACACTTACCAGCTAAGATCCGTAGACGGCAATGTGAAAATTTGCATACGCTCGTTAATACACCCGGTTCTGCGATTGCAGAACATTTAATAAATAATAATATGGTAATATTTTTCATTCTCCATTTGAGAATGCTTGAGATTCTGTATATGAAGTCTAAGTAGCCTTCCCTTTATAATCAGAAGGAATGGTTGCTGGGCCTAAATGTAATCTGTCATTTATTCATATTGCTGGTTCTCTGGTAGTATTTTTCTTTCCAATTTGAGTATGCTTGAGACCCTGTATATTAAGTCTCAGCAACCTTCCCTTTATAAGTAGAGAGAATGATTTCTGGGTCTAAATTTAAACTGTCAGTGATTTATATTACTGTTTTTCTGGTAGTAAGTTTTTCATCGCCCCTTTTTTGGACGTCGTGCACATGTTTTGTCCTCGTTTGAGCTCTGAGGAGCGAGGATCGATAACCAGATAGCATTTTTTTGTTGTTGTGCTTTCTTTTGTTATATTTTTCCGATTGACCATATTAATGTATTTATATAAATCATGTGACTATATACTTTTCAAATGTTTTCTTTAAAAGACATAATAAAATTTTGTACTCTTCCGGTTATTTAGGGACTAGTTTGGTTTATTTGCTGCCATTTTGGTTGATTAAAAAAAAAACAAAAAAACAAAAAAACACGGAGATCGACCGAATATCGAAGGAGTAATAAATTCACAATTCTGTTTGTTTTATGAGGTCATTGTGATAATAATATGCACGCCTCTAACACTCGATAATCTGAACTAAATCCCCCCCCCCAAAATAACAAACCCAAAACAGAAGTCTGCGACGCTTACTTCGAGTGGACTGTTAAAGAAAGCTTCCGCTGCTGTTGATATACACATACGTCTTTTCAAAACTTACATTGCCAGCTGTTGACGTATATATACGTTTTCAAGATACCGTGAAATGTCGGTCCGTAGCATTTGTATAAAAATAATTGGCGGTTGCCACTCTTTCCAGACCAGCGCAGTTATACAGCAGCGTATAAGACGACCTGTTTTGTGACGTATATTTTATTGTTGTGTTAGTGTAGATTAGCTTAGTGAATATTAGAGAGTATACGACTGAAGCCAAATGTCGGCGCCCATGATACTTTTTTCATATCTATTTATTTCTAAGTAAATGGCAATTTCTTTTTTTTCCCAAGTGGGTCAGCACATCCAGGCAACTAGATTATAACAATGCAACTGAGTTAATGTTGTTCCACAATATCGGAAGCTGCGTGTTTTCCACTGTCAGAAAGTATTTGCATCAGTTGTGTGATAATGTTTTTTTAATCATTTTACCCCAAGTAAGGCGATAATGCCACTAAGGCGCAAGGAATTTCTGGGAGTTAAAAAAATGAGAAGAATTCAAAAGAAAGAAGCGGAAACCAATCCTAAGGAGGAAACAAGGATTCAACTTCTACTCCTGTTCAAAAGACGGATCAGAGCAGAAAAGAGTTAGAATGAGTGAAAGGTAATTTGTTAGAAAATGCATTTAATTGTTTAAGCAACAATTTCTATTTGTTTGGGCAGCGATGCTTGTAGGATCCTATCGTCTTAAGAAAGATGGTATCGTCTTCTTCGCTGTGATAGTGACAACATTGAGTTGGACAATCTGAATTCATTACGGAAGAGGATGAGTTTAAAACTTCACCTGAAACCTCCTAACGAGAAGATTGAACAATCACGAAACTCCGGAGTGGAGATGTTGAATAAAAAATCTATCAGCTAAATGTAAAATTTTATTTATATTAATCATATATATATATATATATATATATATATATATATATATACCCAAGTATAGGATTGGTGTATACGGTATAAATTCCAATAACCAACAATTACTATTCTTAAAAGAGTGCTCAATACAGAGTAGAGCAAATATAATTATTTATCCAAAAATTTATAACATAAATATGTTATAAAATTACTACAAAAATAGCCATTTTGTTTCAACACCTCTGGGGTCTTATATATATATATACATACATACATATATATATATATATATATATATATATATATATATATATATATATATATATATATATATATATATATATATATGAGTAATGAAAATCTTGGTAATCCGTATGGATAATCCCAAGGAGGATGAATTCCAGAGAGCTCAATGTTAAATCAGAGCAATTAATTCAATGGAAACAGACAACATTAAGGTTCCATTGGTTATAATTTATTTCCCCAGGGAATTTCTTTTTCCCTGGCTCATCTGACCACACTTCCAAGAGTGAAAAAAAAATATATGTAAATTTAAATTTATTTTTCCATCCTTGGAAGTGTGTTCTGATGAAAAAGAAAATTCCCTGTGGAAATAAATTATAACCAACAGACCCTTGAAGTTGTCTGTTTTCATTGAATATATATATATATATATATATATATATATATATATATATATATATATATATATATATATATATATATATATATATATATATGGGCAGTTCATCTTCATTCAAGCATGCTTAGTTGAATAATCTCTGATCTACTTCTTTATGTTGATATTAAATTCATTAAGGAAGGTACTGTAGTCTATTTGATTTGTTTTATTTTCCCAAGTAGTTTCAATCTCATCCAAGGTAATCTTCAGGGATGAATTGCTAAGACAAAAGATTAATGTAATGGATAGCTGTGAATTATTTTGTAAATGCGCATGAAACGCACTCTGTTATAATTATAAACACGTATAAACGCATTCCATTATAACTGTTAAAGCTGTCATGTTTTATCTAAGGGAGGCAACTTTAATATATATTTGTAATTTTAAAAAAAATCTCATTGAATTTAATATCAACATTAAGAAGTTGATCCTAGAATTCGAGAGGATTAAAATAAAAACTAAAAATCCATAATATGTCCAGATTATTCATTCAAACATGCATGAATATATATATATATATATATATATATATATATATATATATATATATATATATATATATATATATGTATATATGAGTGTGCGTATGTGTGTGTGTGTGTGTGTGTATATGTGTAAAAATTCAGATAAAATATATCTGTAAAAAGACAGTATGAATAAAGACAAACATCAAATTTGATTTACCTCTTACTTCGTTTACATTTATTTAGATAAACTCCCTCAGGGGACGAAACGCGTCGGTAAAGAAGAAAAGTTTTCTTTTTGTATTCATATATATATATATATATATATATATATATATATATATATATATATATATATATATATATTATCCTTCACCGGTTGAGTTTCATTCACAACGCAATCTTCAGGTGCTGGGTAGAGACTGACCGTTACATAATTTAAATTTGAATAAAAATACCTGGTTATCGCAATGTTGGCACAGTTATATATTATACTGGGATTACAGTTCTTTAATTTTAAAAATATATTTGGCATTTAAATTAAACGGGATTTATAAATATATGTAAAAAATATTTTATTTATCAATATTGATTTTTATATTAAGCATAAAGTGAATTTATTTAAAAAACATAATTTAGATTAAAAATTCATTTGGATCAACTTATTTGAGCAGATATGTATTTTATGCCTACATGTAACCATCAATTTATTTCTCTTGTTTAATATGTTAGGGTTATTTAAGTGTTTTAAGATAACTAATTTTTCAGCAAGACATAAATTACATCTATTGCTTTTCCCATTGTAAGATTTGGCTCTTGCCACAATATCCCATGTCATAATAGGTCTATTGTGGAGTGAGTAGCCATGGTCAAATGTAAAATAATTAACAGAACTGTCCAATAAACAGAATTAAGAAAGGTTTCAGTAAAAAGTAAAAGAAAAAGGGCAAAAATGAAATAATATCAAGCAAGCAAACAATATATGCAAGGCAAATTAACAGTAAAAAGGCAAAAAGTTCACAATTTAAGAATTGGCGTCGACACATAAAAAGCAAATTTGGACAAGCGAACATTGTATTGGAATTTAATTTGAGAACAAAGTTTTACAAGTTCACATTCTATCCTATTTTTCCAACCTTTTTTCATACTTTCAAAACCGGCTCCCAAAGCCTTGATTCTTATCAGAGATAAGAATCTATTTTCTGACCAATGGAGGGGGCCAGGAAATTTGTATAACAATTTTGGAGGGAAAAAGCCCCGATACTTCTGAGCCTCCCAAATTTCCATAAATTTGGAGAATCTTCGCCTATTTGTCAGTGAGAATTCGGCCCACCGTCTGTAAGGTCGGCATTAGAGAGCAGCAGTCAACTTCGGAACTACTTTTAACAACTAAAGAAGAACTACCTACTAAAGAGCTGTCGAGAACGAACGTCGGCCCACAATTAAAGACCAGCTTGAAAGTTGCCTTCCTTTCATCTATAAGACTTTCTCGTCGACCTACGAACTGAACTCAACTGCAGAATTTCTATATCTACCAACATTTTCCTACTCTACAAGAACTTTGAAGAAAACTGTGAGTGTTTGTAACCATTAACAAAATTCTAAGCGCTTAAAAACTTTTAGGTGCTCAGAGAAATATTTTGAGCAAGCCTTTTTCTGTTATGAACATTTTCTCTTCCCTTAAACGACTTTTTCTTCCCCCTTTCTTTCACTCTTAATTGTCTGTATCCTTTTAGCCTGTTTTTCTGTATATTTAAATAAACACTTTCTTCTTTTATTGTTACACACCAAGCAGGAGTTTTTTTCTTTATTCGTCCGCGCATAAAAGAGAGAGTTTGTCCGCTCTAATCTTGCTGTTCGCGTTTTGTCGCAATTTTTTTAACCTCAACCCTTTGAATCGGAAAAGCCGGGACAGATTTTCCAGCAATAGAGTTCTAACTGCTAGACCAGGCAGTTTGGGACTGAGTCATGTCAAACTACAAACCTACCTAAGAAAAAAATCCCAGCCATGCATTTGTGCTTTTGCCTATAAAAGAGGAGGGGTAAGTGTTCTACAGTCATTCCTATGGATTGAAATCAACGCATATCGAAAGCAGGGAGTTACCTCTCTGACAAAAGTGTATAAATAGATAGCAGAACGGAATATCGAAGAAGGAGAATATCTGGCCTTTGTAGCGCCTTAACAATTACGTCGAAAGCTCTTAGAATATTGGTAAACGTCGATACGGAGTTGATTTTTTTTTTCGCTTTAAAACTATATTATCATATTGAGTGGCATTATTAGCGTTTGCTTATAAGTTTATCAGGGTTTGAGGTCTCATGTGTGGAGTGAGTAGCCATCGTCAAATGCAAGATCAATAACAGAACTGGCCAACAAGCACAATTAAAGTTTGCAATAAAAAGAAAATGGAACAGGGCAAAAATGAAATATCAAACAAGCAAACAGTATATGCAAGGCAAATTAACAGTAAGAAGGCAAAAAGTTCACAAACTAAGAATTGGCGTCGACGAACAAAATCAAGGGGAATTATGGTCTAGAGCAGCATTTCTCAACCTTTTTACCCTTGCGTAAACCTTAAGATAAATTACATGTTTCGAGGAACCCCTACGCAAAATCAAAATTATATACCATATCTTTCTAATTTCATTTTCATCGTAGTTCACGTGGTAAATATCATAGTATATATATTTTCAGAATTTTCGAAATTATTCCTCTTCAAAAATCGCCATATTAGGTGATTAGATATTTCTGTAAAAATAAAGAAAAAGCAAAGTAACTTTAAGTCCAGGTTCCGTTCGCTGAGTGGGCCCTGACTAGTGAAGGTGATTTCACACTGGCGCCGTACAGACATCACTAAATATTTTCCCAATGATTGTTATATTTTTTTAATAACATAATAGGTTAGATAGGATGATGTCTATATTACAATAACCAAGAATATATTGTGTGTGTTTAGTAATATTGCGTATATGAAATTAAATAAAAAGTCAAAAGTGCATTAGTTTGTCACACCTGTTCTTGAAGAACCCTTGGGGACCTTTTGCGGAATCTTAGGGTGCTTGGGAACCCTGGTTGAGAAACAATGATCTAGATATACAACATCTGTAGCAGAAACAGTTTTTTTAAAGAAATTAGTTGGAGACATGACAGCGTTCAAATAACACGTGCGTCATATCTAAGGAGATTTTACTAATTTAAAATTTTAATATGTAGTTCAATCCAATTTTAGATCACTCAGTTACATTAGAGTAGCGAGGAAGAAATTGATGCAACACTATGATAATAAGTGCATTCAACCTGTTTCACTTTGTATATCATATTTATTTCTAACTTTCGTTGGGCGAACATTTCCTCAAAACAACGGAATTTCAAAAGGACGGTTTTCCCCATGACAGCATTTTTAATGGCCTTCACTCTTCGGCAATGTTTATTGTTTTTAAAAGCGATGATTAGAATTGTAATCAAACCTAAACATATAACAGTAAATAATTTGCTTTGTTCTTGAGAATTGACAACAAAAGTATTAAACCCTATTTATTTATTAGGTTGTTTATTCACAGCGTTCCTTCATAGTATTCCTATGAAACGTTTCAGCCCCCCCCCTCGTCTACAACGTTGGGCAAGGAGAATTTTAAAAAAAGAAGCACTTTGGTAATAGAAGTGACAAGAATTATTCCTTCTGTCGATGGAAATGAAACTCTAAGAGACCGGACATGCCAACGGTGGCCTGTTTAATTTCGATCGGGAACTTTTCTCTCGAAGATTTCCATCGACCAGGACATATATCAATATTAAGCTTCCGTAAACCAAGGTTTCCCAACCTGGGTGATACCACCCACCGGTGGGCGATTTCAACTGTTGGGTGGGTGATAAGTAACTGAACAAAAAATAGTGGATGATTGGAAATTTTGGTGCGTGGTATAGGATTTCGAGTATTAAAAAGGTATTTCACCATCTGCTACTCGAAAAATTATTCAAAGTAGATACACAAAAACCTGTATAAAAACCAAAATCAAAAAAGAAAAATACAGATGGCTAAACAGGAATAAATCACATTCGTAGATAAGATATAAATATTCCGGCAAACAGTTAATATTTTGGTATCTTAGTTTTACGAAGGCTCATTAACTTTCTAATGGTTCTTCAGACGAAATAACATGTTTTCAGACATGTCGGATAAGTTATGACCAAGAAAAACAAAAAAAATATTTGCTGAATTTTTATTAGTTTCTAGCAGAGTGTGTATTGATTTAAATTTTATAATTAGGAATAAATATAGTTTAATTGTTTTGTCAAAACTTGCAACGCTGAACTCTAACCATAAAATAAACTTGACCATAATACTAAGTTATATATAGTTTTAAGACATTTTTATACATTCTTTTTATACATACAAATATTTAAGTAAATGCTCTGTTTATAATAAACAGTATTAAACAACATTTACCGGCCTGAATGTCCGAGAAATTTTCGTAGAAAATATTCGTCCTCCAAGAGGAATTGAACCTGTATCCTATACGGAACCGTCATATAGCCTGACGTGCCTTAACCGATCGAGCCACGGAGGATCGTTCGATTAGTAAGGTCGATTTTACTGATTTAAACTTCAATCTTGCTAATCGAACGATCCTTCGTGGCTCGATCGGTTAAGGCACGTCAGGTTATATGACGGTTCCGTATAGGATACAGGTTCAATTCCTCTTGGAGGACGAATATTTTCTACGAAAATTTCTCGGACATTCAGGCCGGTAAATGTTGTTTAATACTGTTTATTATAAAACAGAGCATTTACTTAAATACTTGTATCTATAAAAAGAATGTATAAACAAAAAAAAATGTCTTAAAATAATTGTCGGACTTTGTCCATTTCATAATATATAGTTTTCAATGGTCAATTTTGCTTTCGTTTATTCTTTAATACGGTAATAGCAGCATTAGCCGGTGCATAAGTCAGCGTTATTTGTTACCTCCCTTTTTATTTTTTACTACACCATAAAGTCAGTTTATGAACCAGTAACAAACTTTTACCAAACAATTTTGGTATGCTTTGTGAATATTTACTATACGAGTAGTGGAAAATATTTCCATGTGAAAGTGGGTGATGACGCAAAAAAAAAGGTTGGGAACCCCTATTGTAAACGATAGTTGAAGAAAATCAATGACCCCGCCCTCATCATCTCAGCTTAATCGTCATTAAAGAGTTGCTATCGAACCTTTCCTGGATAGAGTCATTTCCAGCTATATATAAAATTAATTGACTTCTGTTAGTCCATCCGTCACACCCTCTAAAATAGTCATACATTGACCGATCAAAGCCAAATTTTGGGGGAGAAGTGCTAACCGGTAAGAGAGTACAATGTACAGTTGTTTTTACAAGGGTAAGTCGCTTAGTATAATAAATTGTCATTATTTTTTTTTGAAAAATTAAAAGTTTTATTATTTGACTATTTTAAAAACAATTTAATGATTAACAAATACTTATTTTTTTAAAAAAGTTGAAATTTGGCTCCAGAAAGAAATATTTACGCATGGCCAGATGTATGTTGTCTGCTCAAGAGTAAGAAATACGAAGAATTTATTCTTGGTAGTAAAAAATGAAAAAATAAATTTTCTTAAATAATATTCTTTACCATGAAGTCCTATAAAAACAAATTAAAGAAATTATTAAACGGTAAAGTCGGGTTTTGCCAAAGTATTTTTCCAAGCAAATCAGCTCATTTAAATTTCATTTGGTTTGCGAAATCGAACGAAATGTAGAGTTTGTAAGTCTCGACAAAAATGTTAGCGATAAGTTCAACAATACGAAATATTGTCAGGATTTCAAGTGTTGTCAAAAAATTTAGTTGATGAAAAATGGATTTTTTATTTCCAACAAAAGGGGTAATTGTTAGCAACCGCTAAAAATGGAGAATCCATTCCCAAACCAGGACTACACCCGAAAAAGTTCTATTCCGTGTTTGATAGGATGTCGTCTATCATGAACTACTATACTAAAACGGAACAGTCAATTCGGAGAAGTATTGTCGTCAATTGAAAGCGTTGCACAAATATTTGCAGAAAATCGTCCATCATAGTTAGCCATAAAGCAAGATAATAAAAGACTATTGAGCGAGTCACCCAGCAAACAAATTATAGTACTAAATATGGAAATTTTGTCTGATCCTCCTTAGTTTTCGGATTTTGCTCCATCTGACTATCATCAATGTAATTGATTAAGAAGTTGATTCAAGAATTCGAGAGAATTAAAATAAAAATAGACACATGTCCAGATTATTCAACCATATATATATATATATATATATATATATATATATATATATATATATATATATATATATAATGAAATGGACAAAGTCCGACAATTATTTTAAGACATAAAAATGTTTTAAAATAATTGTCGGACTTTGTCTATTTCATAATGTGTGACGTCATTTGTTTACATTTAGATACGCCATGAGCAGATATGAATGTACGTGAGAAAATCATGGAAGATTGTAGTTTAAAGACAGTAAAATCGACCTTGCTAACCGAACGCTCCTCTGTGGCCCAATCGGTTAAAGACACGTCAGGCTATATATATGACGGTTCCGTATAGGATACAGGTTCGATTCCTGTCGGAGGACGAATATTTTCTTTGAAAATTTCTCGGACATTCAGGCCGGTAAATGTTGTTTAATACTGTTTATTATAAACATACCATTTACTTAAATATTTGTATCTATAAAAAAAATGTATAAACATAAAAATGTCTTTATGTGTGTGTATGTATCTCCTAATGTAATGAGAACGAAAGTATATAGTTTCGCCTTATCCTCCTCCCTATCCAGATCTTGCTCCATCTGACTATTATCTTTTCAGATCATTGCAACACATTTTGAAAGGAAACAGTTTTTAATTGCGAAGAGGTTACAGCCGATATTGAAAGATTCTTTGCATAGAAACCTGGAGAATATTACGCACGAGTGACCAACAATTTGCCAAATTGATGGAATTTGGTAAGGAGGGAAAATATATATTAATGAAATATATTAATTAATTGCAAGGAAGAATTTATTTCTTTTCCATCTTCAAATGCGACTAGATTTTCTTTCTGGCCTTAATATATAGTTATATTGTGATTCTGCGGGTGACTTAGTTCCTTAGTAAGCTAGAACATATTTTACACCCTGTCATTACCTCAGATAAATAATGGACCATTCCTGTTTGATTGTAAGCCTTGCACAAATACCTGCAGAAAAAGTGTCCATCATGAGTTAATCGCACTCACACGATACTTTAAAACCGCATAATAGCCGAGAAATTAAGGTAAAGATCTTGGTACTAAATATAAAGCTTTGGCCTCATCCTCCTTACTCTCGTCTCCTTGCTCCATCAGACTGTCGTCTATTTTAGATTACTGCAATATTTTTCAGAAGAAATATAGTTTATTAATTGTGAAGAGGTTAAGCCGATATTATTTCTTTGCATCGACCCTGAAGAGAATTTGTTTCGCCCGTGGGGTCAAAAAAATTTCTAAATAAATGCGATTATGTTATTGTCGAGAAGGGGAAATATTATCATAGTTAAACTATTTACTCGTAGGTTCGAGAAGGTGAAAATCGTCGCTGGTGCAGAAAATGACATTTAATCTGTTGTTAACTGGGGCAAGAAATGGCGTGTTCTTTTAGCGCCTCGAAAACGTAACAGCTCTCTATTAATCATCTGACATAACTTCTTTTTAATTTATTTTTTACGTGTATTTAAAAAATAACGTAACCGATAAGTCGCTATGACAAATATTTTGAGTAGGAAACACAGTAAGAAGCGGATGATAGCAAAAAACAAACAAACAAAAAAACCTTCGACAGTCAGTGGGAGAATATTTTATATTTTGCCAATCGAAGTGGATACGTTTTATTGTAAATAAAAAAGAAAAAACTTATCTAAAGTAAACGTTCATTTGCTTTAGATAGGAATGGGGAATATCGGGCTACTGCTTTGGATATCTCGAAGGCCTTTGACAGGGCTTGGCATGTTGGTCTTCTTCAAAAGTTAAAAGGATATCGTATTCCTGAACAAACTTTTGTTCTGATTCAATCTTTGTTATCAAATGGCGAAATGAATGTCATCTTGAACGGCCACTCTTCTAGATCTTAATGCAGGTTTATCCCAAAGTTTTATCCTTTGACCTAAGTTGTTCCCAGTTTTCATCAACGGCCTTCCCGATATCATATCGGTATCTATGCTGATGGTACAACTATTTATTTTTGTTTTAATGGTAATTCTGATCGGTTCGACAAGGTTAAATTGGCAGCTGATCTAAAAAGATGACTTATAATCTATTGTTAACTGGGGCAAGAAATGGTGTATTATTTTTAACGCCTCCAATATGAAACTGCTCGCTTTTAATCTTAATAGAGAACTATTTTGATTTCCATGATCATGGCTGATGTTAACCCACAGAAGTGTGACTCGTTGCGTATTCTTGGGCTAACGTTTTTCGCTGAAGTGGAGCGATTATATTGAATTAGTTGCGAGATCTGCTGCTAGAAAATTGGTTCAACATGTCGTGCTAGACAATTCTTCTCGCATTTATAAGTCTATCATTAGTACATTCGTTAAATATTAATTTATGTATTTATATATTTTAAACTATAGATTGTTTTTGAATTTAACCGTTTTCTTTTAATTTTTCAGATTTTTATAGTCATGAATATTGGCTTGGGAAAGAAGTATGTCTTTTAGGGAAGGAGATGCACCCTTGTGCAAATTAATTGAAACAACCGCTTTAGTTTCCTTTCTTTCGCCATACGGTCAGTTTTAGACCCATTGGAGTGACAGGGTGTAAACAATTTCTATTTTTTCCTCAGATTAGGTCATTTGCGGTGGTGTGCAGTAATATGAATCTATTTTCGGAGCCTATGATGAAATTTGTTTGGTCTTGAAAAATATTACGTCATCCGTGGTTGCATCAGATTTTCATCACGCCCAGGCACTATTGTTTCGACTGTCGATTAGTTGTCATAGGCCATTGTCTGCGAGGGACGTTACTCCAAAAAAATTGTAACGCTGCAAGAACACAATGGCAAGCCTTACCAATGAGCAAATCAAAATACTATAGATTAGCCGGAAACTCTCTTGATTTAAATCCAATCGAGAATCTCTGGTCAGTCTGCAATGAACGACTTCGTGGGATGGACATACGAAGTACTAACATGTGCACTGTGTCATGTTTCATTGGAAAAATACGAAAAAAGTAAACAATAGTGGAATTATTCATTTTGTTTCAATTTATTTGCACAAGGGTGTAGGTGAACATGGCCCTCCGCATCTTCCTGTATAATTAATTTGCACAAGGGTGTAGGTGATCATGGCCCTCCACATCTTCCTGTATAATTAATTTGCACAAGGGTGAAGGTGAACTGGCCCTCCACATCTTCCTGTATAATTAATTTACACAAGGGTGTAGGTGATTATGGCCCTCCATATCTTCCTGTATAATTAATTTGCACAAGGGTGTATATGAAAACATCTGGGATGCAGATTAATATTTTCGTAAGATTATATAGCGGTCGAATTTTCCGTCTAAGTAATTTACTTTCTCATTTAATAAGTGTAACATTTTTTAGATCGAAGTTGTAGTTGACCTTATTTACATGTGCGACTAATGCATTTGATAAATTTTTATATATAAGATCCTTATTGCGTTTATAGACACATTTTTTTACATTTCTGCAAGTTTCGCCAATGTATTGTGAGGAGCAGTTTATCTTATATATATCTGCTTCATTATTATTATTGTTATGGGTATTTTTGGTTCTGTTCGTAACCATAATAGCGTGGAATGTCGTTGTAATTGTTTTGATGTTATATTTATTTATTGGATAAATTGTTGTGGACCCTCCATAAATTACCTTGACTTTCAGTTTTAGCCTCATATATATTTATAAACGTTCTTAAATTTAAAAATTTTGAAAAAGTAACGACATTTTTACTTCTGTTTATAAATACTTGGTGCGAATAAATTTTTTACATTTGCCTAGATAAGGTCCATCAGAGGACGAAACGCGTTGGTAAAGAAAAGTTTTTTCTTTTGTCTTTACTCATATTGTCGTTTTACAAATATATTTTTTATTTATATCTGAATTTTTACACGCACACACACACACACACACACACACACACACACACACACACACACACACACACACCTACGCACACACACACACACGCATTGCCGTCATTGTCATAAATTTTACTTAAAAAAAAATGTAACCTGGTAATATACATAATTATACTCGATATGAAAAAATAATTTTACATACTGTAAGTAATTCTAATACATGGTTTTAAAAAGAAATATAGTCTATTAAAAATTAAAAATTAAATTTTTTAGATTTGTAGTTAAATAAAACATATTCTAGCCTCAACAGCCCCCCAAAATCTTTATGTATACAAATAGAAAAAATGCCGTAAGAATTTTTGCCGTTAACAATAAAATGTTTTATAAAAAAACCCAGACGACATGCATTGTCTGACGATTGCACTAGCATGAAACAGACTGTCGCCTCTAAGTGTTGACTTCTATGTTCACTTATATATATATATATATATATATATATATATATATATATATATATATATATATATATATATATTAGTCATGTATTCAGGCAGCAACCACTCTTTAGTATACGTTTTAAAATTGATATGGTACTTCGGTCACGTTTTGGTATGCGAGCAAGTATTTTCTTTTTTCAACTTACTGAGTGTAAAAATTGTCCAAATAATTGTTCTTTTCGAGCGATTTCGGCTAATCTATTAACGATTTTCTAGGATTTGTACATCGTGTTTAAGTGGCATTGTAAACAGTCAAAAGGCCGTTGAAAGGTAGACATATTCTTTATTCCCGAATACAGCCTGTAAATTGTGGTTGTGTTCATAGATGATGTTGTAATGGGTTGGGTTATTTATTTATTTTTTTACTTATTAGGATTTCCATTATTTTCTAGACGCCTTTTACATATGTCTACCCTTCAACAACTTTTGAAAATAGCTAATAGATTAGCTAAAAGAACTCGGAACAAACAATAATTTGATCAGTGTTGTGACCAAGTAAATGGTTAAGTAATAACAAAAACCAGGCTTGCAGATATATCGTATATTAAATAGTAACTACACCTGTAGAGTATTACACGACTAGTGAGAGTGTATCGAAATAACTAGCGCTCAATCTATTCAATATTCACTGTTCCCCGAACCTTCTCTCATACTAAATTTATAGTAGGCGGAAGAGTCTAACATAGACTCTTTATAGGGAGGACACTACAATAATCAGCTTTTAATCTCACTCAAGTCCCAATGAGGAATATCTTGTTCGCATACAAGATAATACAACAAAATCTTAACAGAAGTACCTTGTCAGTTATTTTTAACCACACACACACACACACACACACACACACACACACACACACACACACACACACACACACACACACACACACACACATATATATATATATATATATATATATATATATATATATATATATATGAAAACATCCGGGGTTCATAGTTATGTTTTTGAAATTTCTGCAAGTTTCCCCAGTGTAATGTGAAGAGCAGTTGTGACAGTTTATTTTTTATATATACCTGCTACAGAAGTATTCTTGTTATGGGTATTTGGGGTTCTGATCATATCCATGATTGTTTTAAATATGGTTGTAATTATTTTGATAATGTTAAGATTGCATAAATTGTTTTGGGTAGTGGATATTATGGAGTTAGGTAGTATTATATAACTGTTTTTATCTAGTTTATTGTCCTTGTTATTGTTGATAAAAATATTATCTTTATATATATATATATATATATATATATATATATGTGTGTGTGTGTGTGTGTGTGTGTGCGTGTGTGTGGAGCACTTCCACTATGGTAATGGTTAACAGGTTTGTCTCGCTAGATCAATTACGATTGAGAATTGACTTTGATTCTCACCGGGTAATCCATGCTTTCACCCCTGTGCCACATCTAAGCTATGCTTAGTAACTTACTCTGTGTGTGTGTGTGTGTGTGTGTGTGTGTGTGTGTGTGTGTGTGTGTGTGTGTGTGTTTGTGTGTGTGTGTGTGTGTTAAAATATCTAATCTGTACTATATTAGACACCCAAACTTTTGTGTTTCATGATCTAATCCCGCGTTGTACCCAATCCTTGATGTCATAAAACAAACAGTTCCATATTTCACTTTTAATAAGTCTATGGCTGTCACTCTTGACGCGTAGTATTTTAATCAAATTTGTTCCCCACAGTGTCACTGCCCTTGATCGAATATCGAGCTTAATTGACTGAAAGCTAATTTATTTTGTTGCCAAAAACATAATTCATACTTTGCTGTCGATGGATTCGGATGGCGACATCGGGTGGATTCTCACGACAGAATTATAATCAGTTTCAGTCATCGGAATGATTGTGTTTTCGGAAACGAATTCACTCAGTGAAGACGAATTTCGTTCCAACCCAGATGGAGTCGTCGGTTCTGGCGTCGACGTAGCTTCTACAGTGGCGACAGATTCCTTTCCGGATATTCTCATCTGTTCGCGAAGACATTTCGAGGCCCAGCGACGTAATTGGTACTTGCGTCGTTTCATATGATAAAGCGCAAATGAAATAAGGAAAAAGAAGACCATCAAGGTGGCGAGGACGACGTATGGAACCCACAGTAGAGACATGGTACTTCCTTTGTCTTGCAGTATTGAGACTTTGGTGATTCTTATGAGCACTGCTTTTGGTTCATAACTGATCGTAGTCATCCTACTCGAAGAGCCTGCAAGAAACATAAAATAACATTTAATATCAGAAAATTTGGAAGAGACCAGCTGAAACGAAGAAAAAAATTAAATTCCTATGTGGCATCAATCCTGTTGTATTATAGTGATTTATTGATTTTTTACGGTCTATCACCCACTTACAGGTTATTTAAAACTAGAAATTCTTTTACAATTGTACGAATTTTTTTAGAAAAATCAGACGTAGCTGACCACATATGGAGGGAAAAGGGTGATCACACCACCTTTTGTGGGATGAGGTTCAAATAATAGACAGAGAACATTACTGGAAAATTCGTAAACTTAAAGAATCAGCACATACGCTAGGCCACAAAAATCTCCTGAGCCGACCAAGCATAGAAATGAATACAATATGGGAACCAGTGCCAGAGAAAAGCAACGAATAACAACAAAAATTGCAATATGAACTCTGGTAAAAAAATGATTTAATAATAATAACAGAAAATGAGCATTGGTAAAAAATGATTGCTGAGACATTAGATTTATAAGTCCCAAAAATTCATACACAGATGTCCTGAAGAACACATGGTCCAGTGACGAAATTGGTTTCAGCCCTGTGCCACATCTAAGCTATGCTTAGTAAATTCCAATGACCTGAAGGAGGCTGGAAAGCACACTGACCAAAACGTCTGAATATGGCAATGAATATGAGGACAGCAGTCCGAATAATGTAAATAAGGAAAAATTTGTATAATTATAAAATAGAAAAGGAAACTAGCAGGGAGATAAGCAGAAAGCAGCACGATGACTAAATTCGGCTTCCCGTGTCCCTTCGCCGAATGTTTAACCAGTGCGGCGACGTAACTCGGCTTCACGTATCACTTTGCCGAATGTTTAACCAGTGCGGCGACGAGACTCGGCTTCACGTATCCCTCTGCCGAATGTTTAACCAGTGCGGCGACGAGACTCGGCTTCACGTATCCCTCTGCCGAATGTTTAACCAGTGCGGCGACGAGACTCGACTTCACGTATCCCTCTGCCGAATGTTTAACCAGTGCGGCGACGAGATTCGGCTTCACGTATCCCTCTGCCGAATTTTTAACCAGTGCGGCGACGAGACTCGGCTTCACGTATCCCTCTGCCGAATGTTTAACCAGTGCGGCGACGAGACTCGGCTTCACGTATCCCTCTGCCGAATGTTTAACCAGTGCGGCGACGAGACTCGGCTTCACGTATCCCTCTGCCGAATGTTTAACCAGTGCGGCGACGAGACTCGGCTTCACGTATCCCTCTGCCGAATGTTTAACCAGTGCGGCGACGAGACTCGGCTTCACGTATCCCTCTGCCGAATGTTTAACCAGTGCGGCGACGAGACTCGGCTTCACGTGTCCCTCTGCCGAATGTTTAACCAGTGCGGCGACGAGACTCGGCTTCACGTGTCCCTCTGCCGAATGTTTAACCAGTGCGGCGACGAGACTCGGCTTCCCGTGTCCCTCTGCCGAATGTTTAACCAGTGCGGCGACGAGACTCGGCTTTCCGTGTCCCTCTGCCGAATGTTTAACCAGTGCGGCGACGAGACTCGGCTTCACGTGTCCCTCTGCCGAATGTTTAACCAGTGCGGCGACGAGACTCGGCTTCACGTGTCCCTCTGCCGAATGTTTAACCAGTGCGGCGACGAGACTCGGCTTCCCGTGTCCCTCTGCCGAATGTTTAACCAGTGCGGCGACGAGACTCGGCTTTCCGTGTCCCTCTGCCGAATTTTTAACCAGTGCGGCGACGAGACTCGGCTTCACGTGTCCCTCTGCCGAATGTTTAACCAGTGCGGTGACGAGACTCGGCTTCTCGTGTCCCTCTGCCGAATGTTTAACCAGTGCGACGACGAGACTCGGCTTCCCGTGTCCCTTCGCCGTATGTTTAACCAGTGCGGCGACGTGACTCGGCTTCACGTATCCCTCTGCCGAATGTTTACCCAGTACAATGATTGAATTCGGCCATCCACACACCTGAAATCCAGGGGGCCAGTTTGTTTATCTCACCAAAAAAGAACCCCCCCCCGACCCACAGACGCGTGCAGAAGTACACTTCGAGACTCACACATTTGTGAAAATTTTAGAAAACGTCACTGCTAAAAAAATTATAGGAACTAATAATATCACTGACTCTAAACTGACAACCTAATTAGTTTGATGGCTTTGCGAGCAAAACTTATCTAAATGACTCTTATAATGTGATCTTGGCCAGACGGATTCTTAGCAACGAGCCTTCTTTCTATTTTAGTTGCACAATGGTTTATCTTAAATTATGAACAGACAGAATTGGCAAGGGCAGCTAATGGAAGTTCAATTAGCTAAAACATTTCGGTAATTCTCTGAAAAGTGTCGCTTCGACCACCTTTCAAGCAATATTGAATTAGCACGTCAAGAGATCTATGCAAATAGTTAACCTCCATTCCGTCTTCTAATATTACTTGTATAAATAATTTGGTGCTAATTGTTTAAAAATGAGTGTCTTTTTTTGGTTCGTTTTCTTTCGAGCTTTCTCTTTTTGTTTTTTTTATTTCCTCTTTGCACTTCGTTTGTCCTTCCCCAGTCTGTTTCATGCTAGACACAATCGTCAGGCAGCCTGACGATTGTGTCTAGCATGAAACAGCCTGTCGCCACTAAGTGTTGTTTTCAATGTTCACTTTTATATTTACACACGCTCTATCTCTGATACTGAGTACTTTATCCCATAAATATAGCACACCCTAAGAGTAAATTTCTTCCTAAATACACACACACACACACACACACACACACACACACATATATATATATATATATATATATATATATATATATATATGACACACACACACACATACATACACGCACACACATATATATATTTTTAAAGACATTTTTATGTTTATACGTTCTTTTTATAGATACAAATATTTAAGTAAATGCTCTGTTTTATAATAAAAAGTATTAACAACATTTACCGGCCTGAATGTCAGAGAAATTTTCATAGAAAATATTCGTCCTATGAAAATTTCTCGGACATTCAGGCCGGTAAATGTTGTTTAATACTTTTTATTATAAAACAGAGCATTTACTTAAATATTTGTATCTATAAAAAAGAACGTATAAACCTAAAAAATGTCTTTAAAAAATAATTGTCGGACTTTGTCCATTTCATAATGTGTGACATATATTGTGCTATATTTATGGGATAAAGTGCTCAATATCAGAGATAGAGCGTGTGTAAATATAAAAGTGAACATTGAAGTCAACACTTAGAGGCGACAGTCTGTTTCATGCTAGACGCAATCGTCAGGCCACGAGTGCTCTTATTTTTCCAGGCTATTTATATATACGGGTAAGTGGTGCATTATGGGTAGTCTATTTTGGCGGTTATTTTACCGGAAGTCGTTTATTTATTTATTTGGGTTAAATTATTTTGCTTGTCATTATATATATATGGGACAACGATATATAAATTTTATATAGATCAAGAACAATTTCAAAATCTCTGAAAAAAGCATCTAACACAATTAAAGTTGAACCTCTCTTTACCAATCATTGAAATAATAAATGTCTAACGTCTTATCACCAATCAATGCTATTTCACATTTAATAATAATTTTGATTAGAAAAATTGAATGACCAATGGTATCACCTCTTAGTGCAATGATGGTATGTATTTTCTTAGAATCTCTCGAATTTGATCCTTTTCAAAATATTTTACCTCATCAATCAGAATACTTCCGATATATGCTCTATTAATAGATCCCCGTGATACTGATTTACCGGATCTTGTAGATAAACTAAACAAAGTTAAACATAGAATAGAATTTGCATACGAAATTCCAGAAAACAATACTTTAGCCTTTCTTAGATATCATGCTACACCACGTTAACAGTAGCCTAAAACTTAATGTCCACAGAAAATCAATTAATAAAAATTATATAATAAATTTCTATTCCGATCATAGCAACAACAAAAAAAATATCCGGAATGATCAAAGAGCATTCAGAATGTGCAGCCCTCAATATTTACACAATGTGGAAAAATGCATTGAAAATACTTTCAAGCCCCTCCAATATTCTATTTCATATTCAGTGCGAAACTCAAGGCTTATAAAATATTGCGAAATAGAAAAGTAGCCCCTCTTGACAAACCGAACAAATAAAAGAAATATTCTATCCACTAACTCTATAATAACTATAATCGAAAAGTATTTATATAAACTCAGCATAAAATCTGTCACAACTACAACTAAAACAGTCAAAGACTTAATCAATACAAAACAAAACAACAAGCCAAAACTTGAAGAAGGTATTTACTCTATCAACGGCAAGGATTGCCAGAAAAAATATATTGGAGAAACCTCAAGAAGTTTAAATAAATATTATATGAACACAAAAGAGACATTTTAAATAACACATTAAACGTATTATTTGCTCACCATAACGAGACTTACCCCAGTTTTGACAACAAAAAAAGAAAAAAGAAGAGAAACTTTAATTAAAAGAGAAAATAATTCACTAAGACGAAAATATTTAGAAAGCGCTTTAATTGCTAGCTCATTAAAAAAATTGGTTCTTGCAACGTTTCCCCATTCTCGACGGATGTTCTGTTATTTAATAACAAAGTGGATGGAAAAACAAAAAAGAATCCAAATGAATTTGGCTAGATTATATACCCAAAACACAATTTTTTTTCTAGGTTTAAAATTCCAAGCGTCTCTCGTTCGTGCGCATGTGCAGTCACATCAACATACAGAAACCTAGTCCTCTCTCTCTCTCTCTCTCTCTCTCTCTCTCTCTCTCTCTATATATATATATATATATATATATATATATTCTATTTGGTTGGAATAAAAGGGTCGTAACGCTTTTCAATAGGCGGCGTTTGAACAGGTATTTCTTTTCATCTGTGATCAAAATTGTTCACGGAGAAAACGAAATGCACCATCGTTAACCACTCCCAAATCCGGTCTGCATTCGTATCAGTTGACTGTCCCAAAATAGCAAAACCTACCGTACTCGTCAGAACTCTGACAACCCGAACTGATATTTATACTTTTTATGATTTTGAAAGCAGAATTCTTTCTTATACGCAACGAAAGTGTGAAGCGTATAGATAAATATCCTAGGTTACTCCTGCAGACAATATAACGAGTAAAATTATTTTTAATCATATCACCCCATGCAATGGCATCCGCGGTGGTGTAATGGTTAGCAAGCTTGTCGAGCTAGAACTATTACAAGTGAGTAGTGAGTTCAATCCTCACTGAGTTCCCCATACTTTCGGCCTTGTGCTACATCTAAGGTACGCTTGGAAAATCACTAGGGGCACCTCGGCGTGGCGTAGTGGTTGGCAGGCTTGTCTCGCTGTAGTGAGTTCAATCCTCAGTGGGTGCCCCATACCTTTGGCATTGTGCCACATCTAAGCTACGCTTAGATAAACAATATCACCCCATGCAAGGCAGCAAAGCCACTAACACACAAGGCGTTACTGAGTGTGAAAGAATAAGAAAAAAGAGAAACATTATTAAGGAGCGAGAACAACAGAAGAGTAATCAAGAAGACAGTAGATAACGATTGACATTGTATTTAAATTTGTTTTCTAATCATTTCACCCCATGCAAGGCAGCAAAGCCACTAAGACACAAGGGGTTACTAAGTCTGAAAGAATAAGAAAAAAGAGAAACATTATTAAGGAGCGAGAACAATAGAAGAGTAATCAAGAAGACAGTAGATAACGATTGACATTGCATTTAAATTTGTTTTCTAATCATTTCACCCCATGCAAGGCAGCAAAGCCACTGAGACACAAGGGGTTACTAAGTCTGAAAGAATAAGAAAAAAGAGAAACATTATTAAGGAAAGAGAACAATAGAAGAGTAGACAGTAGATAACGATTGACATTGCATTTACATTTTTGAAGATCAAATTTGTTTGGATATCATGTAAAGCGGGAAGTTCGAGGAAAGAAACTGTTAGCATAGAACTTACGGTTGCATTTGACCAGTTCAACTGTGAATTGATGAGACCTAGCCGCCAACATAGTACTGCCTTTAAATTCATAATGTCTAAGTTCCACAGCGGAAAGTTCATCCGAACAATTACCATGAAAGTATTTTTTTTAAGCTTATCAACCCAAGCAAGGCTGGAAGCCACTAGCACGCAAGGGGTTACAGAAGGTTTGGAGGAAGAGCAGATAGGAGTGGTAAAGGAGAGGATGTGGAGAAAGATAGTGGATCGATCAAGGCAAGGGAGTTACAGAAGATTTGGAGCGAGAGCAGATAGGAATGAAAGGTGAAAGGATGTGGAGAAGGGAAGTGGATAGATCAAGGCAACTGGAGATGTCGATTGACGTTACACTTAAATAGTTGGAGATTGTATTTGTCAGGGAAACAGGAATAAGGAAGGGAGTTCCACAGGCGAGATGTGCGAGACATGAAGCTATTGGAGTAGAAGAGACGTCTACATCTAACAGTTTCAACGGTGAAGGGGTGGGAACGGGATGCCAGCCTCGTAGGACGTTTAAATTCATGAGGCCTAGGAACCAGCGAAAGCAGCTCATCGGAGCAATTACCGAGAAAGTATTTGTAAAAAAGACAGAGCGAGGCAACGTCGCGTCTGTGAGAGAGCGACTGCAGACAAGATGACAGATCAGGGCCAATTACATTGCATATCCGTCTCTGGATCTTATCAAGAACACTGAGGCAAACAGCAGGGGCTCCAGACCATATATGGCAGCAATACTCCATGCAAGGGCGAATGGTCGATTTATAGATTTGGAGGATCGATTCCGGGGAGAAAAATTTCCTGGCTCGGCACAGGGAGCCAACTTTCCTTGCGGTGGATGATGCAATTGACTCGATGTATTTGTTCCATTTCAGATTAGCGGAGAGCGTGAGACCGAGCAGCCGCAGAGAAGAGCTCTCGAGAAGTTGGTCTTCAGACATTCTAATGGGATGCAGGGATGGATCCCTGTGGTGGTTAATAGAGAGCAGTTTTGTTTTAGAGGCGTTAAAGTTAACCATCCATTTCTTGTCCCAGTTCACAACCGATTGGAGGTCCTTTTGTAATCGAACTGCCAGCATCACTAGATTTGTGTTTTGAGGCAGGAGTAAATTGTGGTGTCGTCCGCATAGATGCCGTCTTGGGAATCTATGGCGTCAGGAAGGTCGTTTATGAATATGAGGAACAGAGTAGGGCCTAGGATGGAGCCTTGAGGAACACCTGCGTTAGTGGGATAGGAGCTGGAGATGAATCCATTGAGAACGACCTTCAATTCACGGTTTGACAGGAATGGTTGTATTAGGTCAAACAATCGACCTGTAATGCCATAACCCTGGAGCTTGCGAAGAAGGCCGGCATGCCAAACTCTATCAAACGCTTTGGAGATGTCTAGGGCCACGGCACGAGCTTCACCGTTATTATGAATAGCTTGGTAGACAAATTCAGTGATGGCCGTAAGCACATCAGCTGTAGATCAAGCAAAGCGGAAACCATACTGCTTGTCTGAGAGCAGATCATGGGATATTAGGTGATTAATCACTTCGGTGTTGATAAGGGCTTCGAAGACTTTGCCGAAGATGGGTAGGAGACTGATAGGACGGTAATTAGAAGGATCGGAGGGGTCACCAGAGTTCTTAAAGGCAGGGACAATGGTTGAGGACTTCCAGCAGTCAGGAAAACAAGACTCCTTGAGGCAGTGGTTTTATAATTTAGAGAGGGCAGGCGCCAGTTCAGGCGCGCATTTCTTCAGGACAATGGCTGGTATTCCGTCACCACCAGTAGCCTTGTGGTGATCTAAGTTAGAAATAATGCCCAATACCAACGACGGGGATATGTGCAATCCGCTCAAAAGGGCCTCGGTTCTGGGAGGGAAATCGGGCATGGGTACCCCGGAAGAGTCAAACGTTGAATTGGAAGAAAACTTCCGAGCAAAGCATTCAGCCTTGGCGGCAGAGGTGGTCAGGACCTCAAACTGATTGAGGCACAGCTAAATTACTTAAATATGGCCGTCATTTTTTGGCGATACGGGTTGTGTTAACTTTCTTTGGATATATTTAACTTTTAATAATTTCTATGTGACAATATTGTTGATTGTATAAATAAAAATCCTACATTACTCAAATACAAAAAATATTTTCAATGCAACCGGTAATTTAAATATTCAGGTTACTTTTGACATATGAGTAAACTGGTGTTTTTATTCGGATTATTGTCCTCATCTTTGTCGCCATATTTATTACAATGTTTCGGCCTTTCAGTATCTGTCTATATTTCTGAGATGAGGTATTATGTACACTATTTACATTATTCGGACTATTGTCCTCATCTTTGTCGCCATATTTATTACAACGTTTGGGCCTTTCAGTATCTGTCTATATTTCTGAGATGAGGTATTATGTACACTATTTACATTATTCGGACTATTGTCCTCATCTTTGTCGCCATATTTATTACAGTATTTTGGCCTTTCAGTATCTGTCTATATTTCTGAGATGAGCTATTATGTACACTATTTACATTATTCGGACTATTGTCCTCATCTTTGTCGCCATATTTATTACAACGTTTCGACCGTTGTATGCTGCAGCCCTCTTCAGGTGGTTGGAATTGTACATAGGAACTCTTTTCATAAATATAGACAGATACTGGTGTATTCCCCTCCCAAAGTATTGGAAGGGCAAAAGGCCAATTCCTTTGTTTTTAACGTTGAAATTCTGAACTCTTGTCTAATATTCATATTTTGATCTTAAACCCAAATGTCTTGAATGAACAACAAAAACAAAGGAATTGCCGTTGCTGTTACAATACTTTTGGAGCGGATCGTATATCTACCTTTTGGACTGCAGTACAATCCGGACCTTTGCCTATGTACACAACAGACCTATAACTGATTTTAAAAATAATACATTTAGTTTCAGGGTGGTCTATTTCCGCCTCACCACTCCCCGACTGCACTTAAGGCTGTGCAATCTTTACAATGATTTTGCTATTTCTTTCATAAAACTAACAGTGACTGCTAGAGTGGTGAAAAATCGTTTGCATCTCTTGACTCATCTGGACATAACGACCCACGCGAACATTAAATATGCAAATTAACCATGAACGAAATAATGACAAAGAACGTTGATTATTTTGTTAATTATCCTTGAGCCGGCAAAGGCCCGGGTGGTGGAGGGCGGCTTTGACGAAATGCCCAGAGATTTGAATATTTAACGGGGCACAGAAATTGCATAGAGCATTGGACCGGACGCTGAGACGTTAAAATTCTGGACAATTGAATAAAGTCTATTCTCAACGCTTGTGTGATGTTAACGAACAACCCCGTGGCTAGGGTAGTTTTTCATTAACAAGTCAGATTTTAACTCGGTCGTTGGAAGAGGAGTAAAAGTTTATTTCTCGTTTCCTGTTCAGGGTTGGTTCTTTCCGGTTCCTTCTAAATTCTATTTCATCTCTATACTTCTAACATCGCCTAAACTCTGGAATTTATACTATTATTGGGTTTCCGGTTCATTCTAAATTTTTTTTCCTTCTCTTTCACTTCCAGTAGCCACCTTGCGTCTTAGTGACGTTATCGCTTTGCTTGGGGTGAAATGATAAAAAAATGCCTGATTCCATCCCCGTTTCTAATCTCTGATACCACTGACTGTCTAGAACTGGTAGAACGACAAAAATCTGCCCACAAAGGCGTATATATTTACGGAAAACCATAGTACAGAGTCATTTCAAACCTCACCAAGACTACAAAAAGAAAATGAGAACTTCAGTTTATTTAATCTCATCATAGGCTGTGATCTGCGCATGTGCAGCCACACATAAGTTTGTTTGTTTTACGGCATATCAAAACCTCAATGGGTTATTTAATACCGACAAAATTTTTATTGGTGGTAATACATTTTTTCAAACATGTATTGCTGGTAATACTATTTAAAAAAAATGTATTGCTGGTAATACTATTTTTTAAAAAAAATGTATTGCTGGTAATACTATTTTTTTAAAAAAATGTATTGCTGGTAATACTGTTTTTTCAAAAATATATTGCTGGTAATACTATTTTTTCAAAAATATATTGCTGGTAATACTATTTTTTCAAAAATATATTGCTGGTAATACTATTTTTTTCGAAAATGTATTGCTGGTAATATTTTTTTTTTCAAAAATGTATTGCTGGTAATACTATTTTTTCAAAAATGTATTGCTGGTAATACTATTTTTTTCAAAAATGTATTGCTGGTAATATTTTTTTTTCAAAAATGTATTGCTGGTAATACTATTTTTTTCAAAAATGTATTGCTGGTAATACTTTTTTTTTCAAAAATGTATTGCTGGTAATACTATTTTTTCAAAAATGTATTGCTGGTAATACTATTTTTTTCAAAAATGTATTGCTGGTAATATTTTTTTTTTTCAAAAATGTATTGCTGGTAATACTATTTTTTTCAAAAATGTATTGCTGGTAATACTTTTTTTTTCAAAAATGTATTGCTGGTAATACTATTTTTTCAAAAATGTATTGCTGGTAATACTATTTTTTTCAAAAATGTATTGCTGGTAATATTTTTTTTTTCAAAAATGTACCGCTGGTATTAAAACCTATTTTTACACTTTCACAGCATTTTGACCCCAGTTTGGGGGCTAACTATTTGCCTATAGCTGGGATCATAACAGGTGCTACCACCCGGGTCAGGGTGGACCTGGGAACACCAGCAATTAAGAGGTGGTTCCATGCTCCTCAAAACCTCCTGACCAGAGGCCTTGCTGCCGGATGTAGTTTATCGTCTTAGGAAGATATAGGCACTGATCGCTTAAGCATTGCCAGGGAATTAAGAAAAGTGTAACAGGAGTAGCACTGACGATCTATTCAATGAATGCCGAATGTTTCCTTCGAAGAAAACAGTTAATATTACCATTAGAGATTTCCAATCCCTCATTGCTTGATCCCGTCATTCACACTCCTCCTCCTCATCTGCAAAACATTTATTATTATTATTTATTAAAAAATAAAAATGATAATAATTGTATTATATTAAAAATTATGAAAATAAAAATAATAAAAATGATTTTAATCAATTAAATAAATTCTCGCATTAAATAAACCCCAGAATCACTATTACAATGCTGGTAAAATACTTATTGCATACATATTTTTGCCCTGTATATATATATATATATATATATATATATATATATATATATATATATATATATATATATATATATATATATTTGTGTATTTAGGCAGCAATCCTTCTTTCAAGCACATTTCATTAAAAACGACTGACAAGGTGCTTTTATTTAGTTTTTTATATAATTTCTCGTGCGATCTAATAAAGTTTTTCTTTTCAGAGGATAAATTATATAAAAATTGTCCGAATGTTCTTTTCCGAGCGCTTTCGGCTATACATTTAGCCATTATCAAGGATTATATTTCAACTGTTAGAATTAGAAATAGTTTGTGTGTGTTTTATAAAGTGATTCATTTTTTTGTTTCAAAACACGGTCAAGATATTATGTCCATGTTCAAAGTTAATATTATTAAGGGTTGGTTTGTTTAATTTTATAAGTAAGGCTTCCATTATTTTTAGCCTTTTTTTGCAAGTGGATGATGCTATTATATTAGTGTTGTCGACAAGTATATTCCGAATAGTGTCCGGTAGGTCTCCATGAATATTTAAATGAGATCTATTTCTAATTCTAACAGTTGAAATATAATCCTTGATAATGGCTAAATGTATAGCCGAAAGCGCTCGGAAAAGAACATTCGGACAATTTTTATATAATTTATCCTCTGAAAAGAAAAACTTTATTAGATCGCACGAGAAATTATATAAAAAACTAAATAAAAGCACCTTGTCAGTCGTTTTTAATGAAATATATATATATATATATATATATATATATATATATATATATATATATATATTTTTTTAAAATACACGAAGGCATTTTTATTTATTTTTCTTTTATACCTCAAGGGATACTTCCAGCACTTAAAAATGTATATATTCATAAGAAGACTTGCCAACGTTTTTCTACTGGCGAAGTGTTTGTTGAAAGGATTCGTTAAGTATAAAAGAAAAATTAATAAAACCGCCTTCGTGTATTTTTAAAACTATATATATATATATATATATATATATATATATATGCGTAAAAAAAAATAGGGAAACCAATAGTAATAAGACAAAAATAAGAAGTAATAATTGTGTTCACACACAAAAGAGATACAATCAAATGCTTATAGCGTTTTGACTTTAAGACAAGAAAAACAAAATGTGGGGGATGAGACCGAGAACTGCTAATATTTTTTATTGGTCAGGAAAAACCCCAGAATGCATCTGTAGAATTTAACTATAAATTTGGGAAGGGGGATGTTCGTAATAGTCGTTCCCAATAGAGATTGGAATCAACAACACATCTTTCCTCTTGGATTGCTTACAAGGGTTTCAAGGATGATGGACATAACTGAGAAACGGAGAAACTGTGTCCATTCGGGACGTAGGCGATCGTGGTTCTTCACAATTTCCTGTCCTTTTTAGTTCTTAGTAAATTTTCTCTTTTCGCTATCTCTCCCAGTCTCCATTCTGCCAATCATTTACACAAGCTCTCCAGGTAGATTACGCTCCTTTCCTCCGTCCCTTTTGCCTCGAATATGTCCTGTGAATGTCAGTGTCTTGGGGATTTTTATCTACAACTGCCCTTGAATTGGGAAATGTTGCTAATAATTTTAGATAATCATAAAAGTAGTCCTTTGAAGAAGTTGACCACGCAGAAAGCTGAATGGGTGGTTTCCAACTTCCGGAACAGAAGTGGATGGATAGGGGGATGGGGACCCTGCCATTATCAATATTTCCTTACCGGAGAGTTTAGAAAATCAATTTTTGTTATTTTTTCTTGAACACGATCACAGCCAAGTGGACAAATTTGTGAGCATAGCGAAGTCGGATGTATATGCAGATAAAACCGATATTGGATGTCACCACAGGTGCAGTGAACGACGGACGAACGGAGAACGTCGTCACAAATTTCGTCACAAAAGCCGTTATATTTGCTTGCTTAAGTGATCTATTTACTTTTATACATTAGATAACAAAGCTTGCCTCAACTGGCTTAAAGACAAGACAAGGTCAACGACAGAATTCTGGGACAGGGAACTGCCGGCTACTGTCACTAACTCCCCCACAAGATGAATCCAGAAAATTTCACGGTTATTTGGTAATATTTTCTTTCTGGTTCTTCTCTTTTCTATGTTAACTGAAGTAATATAACTTAATTCTGTGAACACAAGACATAGAAAAAATACTCAGACTTTCGGATCATTTTAAAGGGAGCAATTGTCTTAAATTATAAAAATGTGTGGCTGTAAGCACGATTTTTTAAAAGAATACTTACATGACATTTTTTAAAAGAATACATATCATGACATATTTAATGGTAATACGTTAAAGCTCAACACAGAGGAGAACATAACCAAGAACTGCACATATTTCATCCCTTGCAGCTGTGGCAAAAACTATAAGGTGAAACTAGATGCCCGATGAAGTAAGGCTGGACGTACACCAAAAAGCTGTAATTAGGAGTGAAGCAATGAAAACAGGTATGGCTGATCATGTATGGAGGGAAAAGGTTGCTCAACAACCCGTGTAGAATGAAGTAGAAATACCAGTTAGAGAAGAACACTAGAGAGTCAAAACGAAGGAATCAGAGCATGTAGTAGGCTATAATTGACTGATTCGTTTACTACGGCTTATCAACCATTTACAGGTTATTTAAAGCCATACAATATTTTTTAGATTGTAAGCGTTTTTTTTGTTTTTTTTACATAATAATAGTTTACACTATTTACATTATTCGGACTCTATTGTCCTCATTTTTGTTGCCATATTTATCACAACGTTTCGGCCGTTGCACGTTCCGGCCTTCTTCGGGTGGTTGGAATGTCGAATTGAACCCTTTATTTCGCTCACTGGAGTAGACTGTTCTAGTTCCACGTGCCATGTCTAATTGATGTCAGTTATCAGTTAAGGACACATGGCACAGTGGATAAAGCCGTTGGTTAGATCCAGTGAGAGGACCCAAAGAGTTGTGAGTTCAATACCAGGTTAAGGCAATGGAGAACTTGGGGAGGTGAATTAACAGGAGATAACTGATAACTGACATTCATTAGACAACCACCTGAAGAAGGTCAACGTGTACAATGGCCTAAACACTGTGATAAATATGGCAACAAAGATGAGGACAATAGTCCGAATAATGTAAATAGTGTACATAATACCTCATCTCAGAAATATAGACATATACTGACTAATAGTTTAGTGATAGAAGTCTTAATAATTAGCCTATAGATGGTGGGGTGGGGGCGTATTTATACCTTTCCCGAGGGTATTTGCCCGTAAGTGAACATAACGAACTCAACAGGAATTTGAACTCGGCTCTCCGATGAACAATTCTGAGTCATTGTCCATTGAATCACCCGCACATTTAAGCTTGCAGCATGTGGTATTCGTAAGCAGTCAGCCGTCTACGTAATGACCAGGTTTGACGTTGATAAACTTTGGTGATCGTACGGGAACCGGTGTTTCAACGTGATGTGGCCGTAAATCTGCTAGACTATAAGGACCTGTTTAGTAGGCCTTGTATATAAATAAACGCGATACGGGTGTTGTTAAGAAAGAAAGAAAGAAAGAAAGAAAGAAAGAGTTATTATTGGAGGTGATATCTCTAGACGTGGTCATCGGAATGAGAACAGTTTACCCAAGCAAAAGGCTTAGTTCGAGTTTCCTTGATCGGCAAGCACCTAATGAAGGCCGAGCGACACAGCGACACAAACGTTGTCATAATAACAACAAAAACGAGGCCATATGGCCCAGTAGATAAAGGCGTTGGTTAGATCCAGTGACTAGACCCAAAGAGTTGTGAGTTCAATACCAGGCCACAGCAGTGGTGAACTAAAACTTGGAGAGCAGAGTTAAAGGGAAATAACAAAGACATCCGGAAGAGGCATGTCACGTGGAACTCGAACAATCTATCATCTGAAGAAGGCCGGAGCGTACAAAGGCCGAAACGTTGTGAATATGACAATGAAGATGAGGATAACGATCCGAATAATGTAAGTAGTGCAAATAAAAATGAGAACAATAGTCCGAAGATAAATAATGACATTAATAACTACTCGCCCCAGGAATTCAGACAGAAATTAACGATAATGCCTTTAAAAACTTTGTGTATTCATAGGAGTGGATACTTTAACTTTGTTAATAAGGTTATTAGAATCGCTGGTGGAGATAAAATGTGTATTAACATCCCAAATAAGCATTGCCATAGCAGCGATATATTTTCAGAACTTAGATTCGAAAATAATTTGTCCAAACAGGGAATCATATACACATTAGCAGATATGAAAAAGAGAAGTGAAATAAGGTCTTACTTGATAGTTGATTTGGTTTCACATTTCGTCACTAATGCGGCTACATGAACGGTGAAATAAACTGTAGCATGGAATAGACCTGCGATTGTTCTGATGAATTGGCACCAACTAGCTAGGTATCGCTTGTGCATCACGTGACGCATTTCTTACCCTTTGGCCTTGTGTATAATAGATGAACCAGAGATAGATAATTAAATTTTGTATTGCTGCAAGCTATTTGAAAATGCATTCAGGCGAGGGAACAGTATCATTGTTAATAAAATAACTTTGTTAATAAAATAAATAAATGAACACGTTTTTATTTCTTTCGTTCACTTTTCCTAAGTTCCGATCGTTTACAATGATACGTTCGACATCTTAGACTGCTTTAATGGGAGGCTATTAAATTGATATAACGTTGGAGAAGTATGTTGAAAAATCTATTCTCGGGTAGAATATTAAAGTGATTCAACAATTTATTTAACGTCGATAATAAACAGATGACAACAAACAGACGATGAGCCACTATTAATATTTAACAGGAAGCCAGTTCATTATTTTTGTCTTACGGGGATATGGATTTCTAATGAAAGTCGCCTTTCTCGAGTTGATGATAATTGATGCGGCAGAAAACCATGGCTATTGTTTGAGTTGATTGTCTCTTTGGCCGAAGATGTTTAAAGATAGTTATTGGCTTGCTAAAGAAGGACGTCTCGTACTTCCAGAATGTATAACCAGTATGTGGAACGAAAATAGACGCAAAAAAAAAAGAAGCAAGAAAAGAAAATGGAATAAGCTAACCGGTTATCGCTCCTCACTCATATCGGCTCGATCGGGGAAAATAAATAAAATGACTGTAAGCGTCCATTAAAAAAGAATATGAGAGCAGAAAAAATACACTCGTCTCAAAGATATATTGAGGCGAGTGCATGTTTTGCATGAAACGATTATATTGTATCAACTTCTAGGTTTTAATCTTCGACTTTACGAATTTAAACGCAGTACTAGATTGGCAGCTAGGTCTCATCATTTTAAAATTGAAATAGCTAAATGTAACCGTAAATTCTATGCTAGCAGTTTTTTCTCTCACACTTGTCACTTGTGGAACTCTCTCCCGGCTTCTTGCTTTCCAGATAACTTCAGTATTCAAAAATTTAAATGCAATGCCAATCGTTAACTTTGGTTTTGTTAATTCCTGTTTTTTATTGTTCTATCTCTTTAATAATGTTTTTCTTTTTATCATATTTTTACACACTCAGTAACCCTTTGCGTCTAAGTGGCTTTATTGCTCTTCTTGGGGTGAAAAGATAAAATAAAAAGCATGTTGCCAAGAAAGTTAGTTCACTGTGTCGTTCTAGATAACTTTTCTCAAAGGAATCGTACACTGTTGTAAGTTTACTCTTTATTCATGCATTGAATATCGCTGTCAAATCTACTCTGAACTTTCTTCTATGTATTTAGAGATACTTAACAAAATCTAAAGGCGAACCTGTAATGTTATCGGTCCCGACCTGGCATCTTGGCTTCAGACACTTTCACACCTCTGTAATAAAGCTATTCTCTGCCTTTATTTACATTGCTCGGACTATCATCCTCATCTTTGTTGCCATATTTATCACAGCGTTTCGACCGTTGTACGGTCCGGCCTTCTTCAGGTGGATGCAATATCGAACTGAACGATTTATTTCGCTCGCTGGGATAGACTGTTCTAGTTCCACGTGCCATGTCTAATGGATCGGTTATCTCCTGTTAATCTCCTTGTAATAAATATGGCGACAAAGATGAGGATGATAGTCCGAGCAATGTAAGTAGTGTACATAATGCCACATCTCAGAAATATAGACAGATTCTCTGCTTTCCTATAAATATTTTTCATGCTAATTCTTCTGATGAGCTTTCCTCTTTGGTACCAAGACTTTATGAATTTAAGCCATAATATAGCTTCCCTCTGCCTTTTCTATAAATATTTTCATGCTAATTCTTCTGATGAGCTTTCCTCTTTGGTACCTAGACTTTATGAATTTAAGCCATAATATAGCTTCCCTCTGCCTTTTTCTATAAATATTTTCATGCTAATTGTTCTGATGAGCTTTCCTCTTTGGTACCTAGACTTTATGAATTTAAGCCATAATATAGCTTCCCTCTGCCTTTTCTATAAATATTTTCATGCTAATTCTTCTGATGAGCTTTCCTCTTTGGTACCTAGACTTTATGAATTTAAGCCATAATATAGCTTCCCTCTGCCTTTTCTATAAATATTTTCATGCTAATTCTTCTGATGAGCATTCATCTTTGGTACCTAGACTTTATGAATTTAAGCCATAATATAGCTTCCCTCTGCCTTTTCTATAAATATTTTCATCCTAATTCTTCTGATGAGCTTTCCTCTTTGGGACCTAGACTTTATGAATTTAAGCCATAATATAGCTTCCCTCTGCCTTTTCTATAAATATTTTCATGCTAATTCTTCTGATGAGCTTTCCTCTTTGGTACCTAGACTTTATGAATTTAAGCCATAATATAGCTTCCCTCTGCCTTTTCTATAAATATTTTCATGCTAATTCTTCTGATGAGCTTTCCTCTTTGGTACCTAGACTTTATGAATTTAAGCCATAATATAGCTTCCCTCTGCCTTTTCTATAAATATTTTCATGCTAATTGTTCTGATGAGCTTTCCTCTTTGGGACCTAGACTTTATGAATTTAAGCCATAATACAGCTACCCTCTGCCTTTTCTATAAATATTTTCATGCTAATTCTTCTGATGAGCTTTCCTTTTTGGTACCGAGACTTTATGAATTTAAGCCATGATATAGCTTCGCTCTGCCTTTTCTATAAATATTTTCATGCTAATTGTTCTGATGAGCTTTCCTCTTTGGGACCTAGACTTTATGAATTTAAGTCCTAATATAGCTTCCCCCTGTCTTTTCCATAAATATTTTCATGGTAATTGTTCTGATGAGCTTTCCTCTTTGGTACCTAGACTTTATGAATTTAAGCCATAATATAGCTTCCCTCTGCCTTTTCTATAAATATTTTCATGCTAATTGTTCTGATGAGCTTTCCTCTTTGGGACCTAGACTCTATGAATTTAAGCCATAATATAGCTTCCCTCTGCCTTTTCTATAAATATTATCATGCTAATTGTTCTGATGAGCTCTCCTCTTTGGTACCTAGACTTTATGAATTTAAGCCATAATATAGCTTCCCTCTGCCTTTTCTATAAATATTTTCATGCTAATTGTTCTGATGAGCTTTCCTCTTTGGGACCTAGACTTTATGAATTTAAGCCATAATACAGCTACCCTCTGCCTTTTCTATAAATATTTTCATGCTAATTGTTCTGATGAGCTTTCCTCTTTGGTACCTAGACTTTATGAATTTAAGCCATAATATAGCTTCCCTATAAATATTTTCATGCTAATTGTTCTGATGAGCTTTCCTCTTTGGTACCTAGACTTTATGAATGTAAGCCATAATATAGCTTCCCTCTGCCTTTTCTATAAATATTTTCATGCTAATTGTCCTGATGAGCTTTCCTCTTTGCTACCTAGACTTTATGAATTTAAGCCATGATATAGCTTCCCTCTGCCTTTTCTATAAATATTTTCATGCTAATTGTTCTGATGAGCTTTCCTCTTTGGTACCTAGACTTTATGAATTTAAGCCATAATATAGCTTCCCTCTGAATTTTTTATAAATATTTTCATGCTAATTGTTCTGATGAGCTTTCCTCTTTGAAGAGAGTGCGTGTTTTACTATGGAAATTTTTGAATTTTTTTGTTGTAGGAGTTTATCAGTCAATGTGACATGAACACACTCTTTTAAATTTATAAATAATTCAACCTTATCGTTGCGACGCACGCTCTAAATGTGTCTATCTGTTAACAATAACACATTTAAAAAAAACATTTCGTTTCGCATTTAATTTTTTCGTCTCGGATGCTACCTGGATTTTACTAAAAACAAAATATTTTCCATGCCTGAGGATGACTGAATGTACAGTTGAAAGTACTAGCGTATTAAAAAAAGACCTTATACAGCTTATAATTATTAAAAACAAAGATCATAACATTCATTGAGTGATTTGTAGGTTAATGCAACTTTAAAATATTGTTTGCGAAAGGATTTCGCCATTTTATATCATTAACTTTACTAATCTACTTTTTGTATGAATGATTCTTGTAATATATATATATATATATATATATATATATATATATATATATATATATATATATATATATATATATATATATATATTCTCATTCAGTTTCATATCGAATATTTGGTATGAGCCTGATTAAAAGGCACAAACCCTGCTGGCCATTATTTTTAATGAACAATCTAATGGATTACGTCTCCGCGACTATTGGTCAAAGGCGTGCACAAAATGGAGGACGCTATCATCATTTCTTTTTTTACTCCTGACGCGTGGGAAGCCAAATCGACCTTGACTTTTTTCCCACCTCCTCAAACAATAAACATTGATGCTAAAAAACTGATGGTGCAGGGCTGACTCGATCCTTGTATCTCTATAGAAATCACTGATTCTTTCTAGTATCTGCTACGTATTTAACCTTCTTTCTTTATCTCGTTCAATAACTGTCTTTTCTCTCTTGTTCCTCGTTTTCTATTCTTTCTTTTTTCGTCTTTTACTTTCCACTTGGTTTCTTTGTTCCGTTTTATTTTCGTTTGTTTTTCATTCTTGTTTTTTCCTTTCTTCATTTCGCACCATTTTTTCATTCCTTATCCTCTTTCTTTCTTTATATATTTTCTTTGTTTATTTTCATTCTTTCTTTTATCGTCCAATTTCTTTCCTTCTTCCACCTTTTATTTATTTGTCCAATTACTTACATTGTTTGTTTGTTTCTCTCTTCACCTTTGCTTTCGTTGTCCAATTACTTTTTTCTTTCAACTTTCCTTTCTTTTCCAAATTTCTTTCTGTCATCTTTTTCTTTTTCCAGTTTTTTCTTTCTTTCTCCTTTTTTTCCTTTTCCTTTATTTTCTTTGTCCATTTTCATTCTTCCTCCGATATCTTTATTTCATTTTTTTCCTTTTTTTTTCATACAATTTATTTCTTTTACTTTTTCTTTGTCCAATTTCTTTCTTTTCTTTACTTTTTCTTTCTTTCTTCAATTTCTTTTTTCCTTCATAGCTTTTTTCATGTTTTCTTTCTTTCTAAATACAATTTCTATCTTTTTTTCATCTTTTCTTTCGTTGTTCATTTTCTTTCTGTCACCTTCTCTTTCTCTGTCCAATTGCTTTCTTTATCTAATACCTTTCTTTCATTTCTTTTTCTATCCGTCTTTGTCGGTATTAATTCTAAAACTGTCCGTTCTTGTTAATCGGCAATCGAACATATTACTCCCCCGCTTCGTCACCCTCTCGACTTTTCCGTTTCCCTCTTCTTCTTCTTCTTCTTCTTCTCGTTTCACCTCTTCTATTACCTCCTCTCCCTCCTCCTCCTCTACATCTTTTTCCTTATTGTTCGATTGACACAACCTGACAATCAGACGCCGAGCTGCGAGCAAAAGCGGGTGATGTCCTCCATTTTACCAACAAGAACCACCTTCGACATTCCTAATTATGTCAAAGCGTAGTAAATCCACAACTAATTTGCACCTGTAAGTCGATCGGAAACTGGTTATCTGAATCAGTTCAGATAGATAAACAGATAGTGAACAGACTGGGATAGATAGATAGATAGATAGATAGATAGATAGATAGATAGATAGATAGACAGTGAACAGACTGGGATAGATAGATAGATAGATAGTGAACAGACTGGGATAGATAGATAGATAGATAGATAGATAGATAGATAAACATAATAATAAGAAAGAAAGAAAAAAGAAAGAAAGACTAACATAGAGAGAGGGGGGTTAGCACGCTAAGATAGATAGTAAATAGACTGAGATAGATAATGAACAGACTGAGATAAATAGATAGATAGACAGATAGATAAATAGATAGATAGACAGATAGATAGATTTCGAATTTATCGAACTTATTGATTATTTCAGTAACCAACCAATGAAATCAATGAATGTATTGAATTATATATATATATATATATATATATATATATATATATATATATATATATATATATATATATATATATATATCTCAAACAACTGAAAAGTTGCAAATTAAAAAAAAATTGAATTTTTTTTCTGTGAAAGTATTTATTTATATTTATATATATATATTTGATATTTCAGATCGACCCCGATCTTTCATCAGAAATAACAGAAGTTTGTTTACAAATAGCGTCCGTCGCGAGTCGCGGACGTCACGTGATATGGAATGCAACTGTGTTCGAATATTTCTAACGGAAATCTAACTGTAATAATATTTTAGATATTGTTTAAAAAAAATTTTGTAACTATATCTAAAACAAATTTTTGTTTAACTATTGAAATATTTATAAAGATTTAAAATACCCAAGTCTTTATTTAACCCTAGTTTATATGTATTTAATTTTAAAATCCAGTGTGTATATATATATATATATATATATATATATATATATATATATATATATATATATAAAGACATTTATATTATGTTTAA
>OZ038495.1:100494167-100521667 GCA_964036315.1 Acanthosepion esculentum | reverse complement strand
AATAACCCTCTGACCGAACACATCTCCAACAATCTAAACGCGCTAAAAATTAAAACTACTACATTACCCACTAAATCTATACGTAACATATTGAGTAATACGAGCAGACAACATATTACATCCGATGCTTGCGTCTATCAGGTGCCCTGCAGAGACTGCAACCTGAGTTATGTAGGCGAGACAGGTAGATCATTGAAATCTCGCATTTCCGAACATAAACGTGACATTCGCCTCGGTAATCTAAGCAGTGCTTTAGTTATACACATAGCCAAATCTGATCACAATTTTGATTTCGACTCTGTGAAGATCTTAAAATATATCCACAATAAGAACCTTAGACAGATTTATGAGGCTGGCATGATAGCCACCTCACATACAGTAAATAATAGACCTGGTTTCTTTCAGATCGCGACCTCTGTGGCGAGATTAATGCGTGACAAACGTACCGATAAGCTATAGTTTTAAATAGTCCCCCTCACCTTCCACTTAGGACACAATCTTCTTCCCTGTGCGCAGGTCTTCGTAGTTGCCGCCCACGCGACGCCAGCATATCCGACTCTAAGAAAGAATACTTGACTTTAGAATTTCAGTTTTTCTGTTTCTGACCAGTCCTGTATATATCGTCTCTCCATCAAACTTAAATCTAATATAATTATGTCTCCATTAACCATGTCCCGAAGAAGGTCTATTTGACCGAAACGTCTGACGTCGACAGAATAACAAAAACAAAAACATAATAAAAACAGTAAACTCATATATTCGGATTTTGCTTTGTCTTTTCCACATTTTCATCATATATATATATATATATATATATATATATATATATATATATATATATATATATATGGGTCATCCCATCACGTTTTGGTCATATCCATAGTTGATATTATTGAATACAGGTCTCGTTGAAGATGAATGATAGTTCTTTGTTTAAGAATTTGTATACAATTTTCTACAGTTCCAGCTATTTTTTCTGGTTACCCGGCAAAATTTGAATATAGATTCTTCAATGTCTTCTGGACTCTTTTAGTTTTCATATGATATAATCACGCAGTTTTATTTTTGTATTAATAGGATTGTGTATGCATGTCTATGCGTGTGCATATGTGTGTGTGTGTGTGTGTGTGTGTGTGTGCGTGCGTGCGTGCGTGTGCGAAATGATTTTTAATAGTTTTTTAGGGTTTCTGTCTTAATGCATTATGTAGGTGTAATGTCGATTAGTTTTCGTTACGATCCTTTCAAGTTTGCGCATTAATTTTTTGGTAGACTGAAAAAATTGAGTAAGAAAAATACCAAAATTTTATTTCAAATAGTTTTTATTTTTCCAAGTACTTTCAATCTCATCTGAGACCATCTTCAGGGGGTTAAATTGTCTGTGAGTATGTATATGTGTTTCTGTGAATTTAAAACATTTCAACTGTTCGTTTTTTTACTGCTTATGCAGCGTTCGAGTGTTCAAAATTAACGTGTTCTTTTGTATTTTTTTTTTATCCCACGACAAGGGAAGTAACTTTTCCATTTTTGCTCATACTTATATCATTTTTTTTCAAAAGAATTTAACAACTTTATTGCTAAATTCATAGTTGGCTTTATTTATTTTAGGCCTTAACTCTCTTATATAAAGGACTTCAAGGATTTTTAGTTTTTGCTTGTTATTGTTTTTATGTAATATAGATGTATTTTCATATATATATATATATATATATATATATATATATATATATATATAAAAAGAATTAACAGGTTTTATTTGAAACCAACATTATTTTAAACGTTAATTTTGCTGGATACACGTGTTTTAGTAGATATCTTAAATTGTAATTTTTTTTTGTAATTCCTTTTAAGTAAAAATCTCTCCAGAGAAAAATGAAATAGATGTGTAAATACTTAGTAAATATCAGATTGAATGAACCATTAGTTGATTACAAGAACCATAATTAACTGGCTGTTTATTTTAGATTTTATTTACTGAACGAAGTTAAGTAAAGTCTAGAGAATTAATAGATTTTATTTTTAATCCGACCTTATTTTTAATCCGATTTTATTTTTAATCCGACCTTATTTTTAATACTACAGACGCTATATTTTAGGGCATACTCGTGTTTGAGTAGCGGCTGGTAGATATAATCCACGCTGTTAAATACAAGATAAATAGAGGAGAAAAGAAAAAAAATAGAGCTTATCGATTATTCGTTTATTGAGCATTTATGCAGACCTTAGCAAAAAAAGTAATAAGAATATGTATGTAAGGTTGTATGCGCGCATATATATATATATATATATATATATATATATATATATATATATATATATATATATATATATATATATATATATATACTATAATAAAAAGAAAGAACAGTAAGATATATAATCCAGTGCTCTTATTGATTTTTTAAAAATTTTTACAAAGCAGTGCTCAATGTAAATTTACAGAGCATAAATATTATAAATTAACTGGTTTAAAATATGGTTCCTTCGCTTCATATTTTAAATCAGTTAATTTATAATATATATATATATATATATATATATATATATATAGAGAGAGAGAGAGAGAGACAGAGAGAGACAGAGAGAGAGAGAGACAGAGAGAGAAAGGAAAAGAGAGACGCATACAGCAGATGGTATTATTCAAATTTTCTCCTTCCTGTCTTTATTCTATCTATCTATCTATCTATCTATCTATCTATTACAATCTATTCATATCTATCTATCTATCTATTACAATCTATTCATATCTATCTATCTATCTATCTATCTATCTATCTATCTATCTATCTATCTATTACAATCTATTCATATCTATCTATAACAATCTATTCATATCTATCTATCTATCTATTACAATCTATCTATCTATCTATCTATCTATCTATCTATCTAAGTCTGTTCTTACCTATCTATCTATCTATCTATCTATCTACCTATCTCAGGTTTTTCATCTATCTATCTATCTATCTATCTATTACAATCTATTCATATCTATCTATCTATCTATCTATCTATTCATATCTATCTATCTATCTATCTCAGTCTGTTCTTATCTATCTATCTATCTCAGTTTTTTCATCTATCTATTACAATCTATTCATATCTATCCATCTATCTATCTATCTATCTATCTATCTATCTATCTATCTATCTATCTATCTATCTATCTATCTATCTATTACAATCTATTCATATCTATCTATCTATCTATCTATCTATCTATCTATCTATTCATATCTATCTATCTCAGTCTGTTCTTACCTATCTATCTATCTATCTATCTATCTATCTATCTATCTATCTATCTATTACAATCTATCTTATCTATCTATCTATCTATCTATCTATCTATCTATCTATCTTTCTATTACAATCTATCTATCTATCTATCTATCTATCTATCTATCTATCTATCTATCTATCTATCTATCTCCATTCATTTACTTCTCTCTCTGTATCTTCTTGTCTTTCTACAACGCTTTTGTTTTCTTTCTCTCTCGCGTCTCCCCCGACCGTTAGACCCCCGCCTCCGTCCACTTGCTTTCCTCTTTGCCCGCCTCTTTGAAGATAACATCATTCTCACTTACGTCATCCGTACATATTAACATTTACGCTTGCCACGCGTTTCCTCAAACACCGCACGCCATATTGTTAGCGCTAATGTCAACGCTGTCATTTCAAGCCTCCTCTTCAATCCTAATTGTAACGTACGGTGTTTTGTTTTGCAGCTGGCCGTCTACACGGCCACGAGGGGAAGCAAACAACTCACATCACTCATCTTCTCTCCACATATATCTCTCATACGCCGGCCATATTTGGCTGTTCTGACATAACCCTACCCATTAAGTTCCTTGCCAGCCAAACGAACGAGACTTCTTATATTTTACGGGAATTCATCCAGAGCATATGCTGCCATTTAAAGTTAACGAAAAAGTAGACCCCCTAGTGATGTAAAAATAACGCATGGCATTAATTTTTTTATTAAAATTCATACCCAAGGCATAAGAGCTACTCAAGGGAGAGGATTACTGAATAAAGTTGTGCGGACGTAAGAGAATGAAATAAGTGCTTATTATGACGGTATGTCGCATATATATCGGTTGCCCCTAGACTTAAAGAGAACAAGATTGTAATTGTCATGAACTTAGGCGATCATGGCTCTCCACAAGTCCTTTACTTTATTATCTGTGAATTGCCATGTTACTAAATGTTCACGCAATACAAGGCCCAAGAGCCACTCAAGGTAGAGGGTTACTGAACGAGATTGTTGTTTGGACGCAAGAGGAGGAAGTAAGTTCTGATTATGAGGATATCTAGGATAGATAACGGTTGATCCTAGACTTAAAAAGTCAAGATTTTAATGATCGAGGAAGCCTGTTTTCAGGCCTCTGTTCCACAATGTAATCATTCTTGGGGAGAAGCTGTCTGAGTGAATTTTCCCCTTTCCAAATGATATGAGAGATAAATTTAGAACAAATAGAAAATAGTTCAATACATTTTAAAATGCTATTTTCAAATTTATTAGGGGTAGGTATTACCAAATCTATCTATCTATCTATCTATCTATCTATCTATCTATCTATCTATCTATCTATCTATCTATCTCAGTTGGTTCATATCTATCTCAATTTGTTCATATCTATCTATCTATCTATCTATCTATCTATCTATCTATCTATCTGTCTGTCTGTCTATCTCAGTTGGTTCATATCAAGAAAAGAGTACTGAACTGCTATGGGATATTTGTCCTCCTTTACGGTAGCGAATGTTGGACGGTTTCCTCAAAGATGAAGGAGAGACTCCAGGCAACGGAGGTATGGCTCTACAGAAGGATGCTAAGGATAACACGGACCGAACATGTGAGCAACGATGAGGTTTTGGTGAGGATGCAAACCATGCCTCCGTTGCCTCGAGTCTCTTCTTCATCTTTGAGGAGACCGTCCAACATTCGCTGCCGTAAAGGAGGACAAATATCCCATAGCAGTTCAGTCCTCTTTTCTTTGCTACCAATGAAGTCCTCCTGTCTCTTAATATTCTGTCTAGCTTTTTGGAATGCGTCTTTGGCCATCGCAATACGTCTTTGGATCTCAGCGTCGCATTTACCGTCCTCTCTCAGAACACTTTCTGTATATTTAAATTTCTGTACCTGCTTGATTTTAGCGTCCCCGACCTGTAAATAGCATTTCGGGCTCATTTTTTAAATTTTTTATTTTTTATTGATGACCATGCATTCTGTCTTCTTGTAGTTTATGCTTAGTCCCTTCTTGTTCTTCTTCGCTTCATTCTATAGGAGGTTTCGTAATTTCCTTTCCGTGTCTGCTAGATGATCAGAATCTGGTAACTGATCTCTCCTCTGATTTAGCTCTAACAGCTCAATGTGAGGAAAGCGGTTGGTAACATTCAATACCTTTAATACCCAAGGTAGTAACGTTTCGTCATCACCGAGCAGACTCTGAATTTTCTCCAGTTATGGTGATGATTTCTACTCTCAATTAGGTTCCTTGCCTTCAGTCCTTTTGGGACTCAAGCTTTACTCTAGAACCCATCTAGCTATAATCAAAAATTGGTTCTGATGTAAATTTTATATAAAATCCAGTTATAAAGTGAAGAAATAATGTTCTTTTGTGGATAATAACTGGTAAGTGTTAGGTATGTTACATGCTGTTTCTCTCTATTCTGCTTGCCTTCAGTATGTCATGTCAGTGCCAAATTCTCCAAGCCTCTTTTCCCCCTCTACTATGTTTCCAAAAAATTTCAACTGTCTCTTTCTGATTCTAAGTATGCGTCTTTTTTGTTTAAATTTTAATTTTTTAAATGTAATTTTCCTTAATACTTCCTAGCTCACATGCTCCTTCCATAGTATTCCTAGCATTTTTGTATAGAACCACATATCTGTTGCCTCAAGTCTCTTCTGCATCTGTGAAGAGATTGTCTTGTATTCACTGCCATATATGAGGATTGGTATTGCAGCATTGTTTTCTTTGTTTCTAACAAAATTTTCCTGTTTTTTAATACTTTGTTTAGTTTTTGGAACGCATCTTTTGCTAATCTGATATGTCTTTGAATTTCTGTGTCACATTTTTCATCAGCTATTATAATATTCCCCAATCGCTAAATTTCTGTACTTGTTTCATTCTGACATCTGCAATTTGTAGCAACACCTGATTTTTCTTACTTTCTTTTAGCTCCCTTTGCAGTATATACCCATCAGTCCCCTCAGTGTCATCAGCAAAATCTTTTAAACTATAATCAACAAAAAGGTTGTTCATCACCTCAAAAGGTATAACCTCCTGAGTGACAAGCAGTATGGATTTCAAGCTGCCTGGTCCACTGCTGATATTCTGTGATTACAAACAGAATTAGTAAGGCACTAAACAACAAATACATCCCAAGGATGATAGAATTAGATATTTCAAAGGTCTTTAAAGACAAGGTGTGGCATGAGGGGTTAGTGCTCAAGCTCTCTAGCTATGGAGTCACTGAAAGAGTTATAAACTCCTTCCTAATGGGTAGATCGCCAAAGGTAATTGTTAACAGCCGGTCCTCCAAGTCCCAGGTGATCAATGAGCAGACTCTGAATTTTCTCCAGTTATGATGATGAATTGTACTCGCAATGAGGCTCCTTGTCTTGACCGTCTATTAGGATTGAAGCTCACTCCAGGCCTCAAGTGGAACCCATATATACAATCCATCGTTAAAGATACTCCAAAAATGGTTGGCTCCTTGTACCGTTCCAGACAATACCTGACTGCATCTGACGAATTTTTTTGTACGGTAACAATTTTTATAACTTGGAAATAAATTTGGAAATAATCGAAATTAATCCAACGAAAGTTACTCATGAAATAAAAATAATTGTTTGCACGGAAAATAAGGACCTACATACATCAAATTGTCTTTAAATTAATTGGCGGCAGAAGAATTATTGTTGAACTTTTAAAAGGTAAGCTTAAATATTAATGCAATACTTAAATGCAGCGATCAATTTTGAGTTCTGTAGTTTATTGTTGCCCATTGCATCCGGCAGCAATATGCCTCACAAAAAGAAATCTCCGCCAACACAGGACCAGATTTCAGTCAAAAGAACCAAGGCTGCAGCAAGGAAAAGTCCTGTGGAAATGAGAACCCAGATCAAATGGCAGCCAGAAGAGCTTCCAGTGCTGAGAATATTTTGGATTCCCAAGTTTTCATTACAGCAATTGTTTTCGGCGATTTTTACGAGATTTTTGGCGAACAATTTTTTGTCCGATAACGATTTTTATAAGTTGGAAATGAATTTGGGAATAATCGAAATTAATTGCGAAATCCAGTGAAAGTCACCTATGAAATAAAAATAATTGTCTGTACGAAAAGTAAGGACCTACGTACATCAAATTGTCTTTAAATTAAGTGGCAGCAGAAGAATTATCGTTGAACTTTTAAAAGGTAAGCTTAAATATTATTGCAATACTTAAATGCAGCGATAATTTTGAGTTCTTCTCTAGTTTATTGTTGCCTATTGCATCTACTCCGCTCTACCTATTGCAACGAAGGCCCAATCAAGATCCCTCCGCAGAAGCTAGGTTAAATGCCGCCCAATAAGGCTGCTTTTAAGCTGATATATATATATATATGCAAAAGACAATAGGAAAACTGTAATAGTTGCCGACGCGTTTCGTACGACGCGGACTTTTAAAAAATGCTACACTCTTAAGAAAAGAAAATAACTCACTCAGAAGGAATAATTCCTCGAGAATGACACCATTAAATATTACCCAAATATTAATCTACGCCCAGGCTTTTTCCCTATTTCACCTTTCTTAACAGAACTACTACTCTCCCAAACAAACGTACAGAACAGTATCAAGAAATGAAAAGAACATGGTTGAATCCGTCAACACAGCAAAAAAACAATATCTCTACACGTTACAGTAATTGACGCAATTTCAGTTAACAGTATGAAAAGAGCGTTCTCTAAATTCTTCCAGTTGCTAAGGACATTTTGTTTTGTTATTATTAGTTACTTTGTTTAATAAAATCATTTCTTTCTGCCTTGAAAATGTCCACACGGACGAAATGCGTTGGCAACTATTACAGTTTTCCTATTTTCTTTTACATTTATAAATATTGTCTTTTTCTACAGGTTAACTCTGAGAAAATTATCATATATATATATATATATATATATATATATATATATATATATATATATATATATATATATATATATATACAATTTTCATTGAAGATGATTGACTGCGGTTAAGATGTTAATTAAACTCTTGTATTTTTATAAGTATTTTCTTTGTATTCTTCACTCTGGACATAAAGTGTGTAAAAACTGTCCAAAGGATCTGTGGATCTGGTTGCTTTCGGCTAATCTGTTATCCATTATTAAAGATGTTTTTGGTTTAACTATATATATATATATATATATATATATATATATAACAAATTTTCAGCACTTTTTTTTGTATGACAGACATTAATTTGGAAAATCTTGCAAAAATAAAAATAATTGCCGGAAGTTAATGAAACTTTCAGAAACTATTCACAAATGATGGAAATTATTATAAATATGTTTTGTTTTTTTAAAGCCATGGAAAAATATTTTTTTTATATTTATTACCCCGCCTAACTCATTTTATGAAAACTCTAGAAATTCAGTCGCATTCAGTTTAGGGATTATATTATTTAAAAGCACAAGGCTTTCAGGAAAGCAAATCATGTATTTTTTTAATTGGATAACCCCCCCCCCGCTACCTGAAAATCAGCTCTAAATTGTAACATACAAAACTCAATAAAACAAAGATATTATTTAATTTCAAATGCTTTTATTTGCTTTTAGTTGTTTTTATGAATATGAACAATATTTACTGAAAGCAAAAAAAATTTTCGATGAAAAATGAATTTTTAATGCAATTATTTGTTATTTCTTTAATTATAATAGATTTTTACATTTAAGTTGTTAAAATATTATAAAATTAGTTAAAACCGCATTCAGTTTCGTAAATGTCCTTATGAGATAGAACTTTTTTTACCACATTGTAAAAAAATACCCCCAAAATACTTTGATCTTTCTTCGTAATAATAACATAAACATTTAGACGATAAAATTTTGTTTTCGTCAAGTTTGGCGCCTTTTTCATAATGCTATACTCTTTTTTAGCGATCTCATGGAGGTACCTATATATATATATATATATATATATATATATATATATATATATATATATATATATATATATATATATATATATATAAGGCTGAAACACTAATATTCCATGGTTATAATTTATTACATTGGAATCGTAATCACGATCCAATTCATCAGACCTACAAATTCAAAAAGAAATCGAAAAATATAACTCCGGGTATTTTTCGATTTCTTTTTGAATTTGTAGGTCTGATAAATTGGATCGTGATTACGATTCCAATGTAATAAATTATAACCATGGAATATTAGTTTTTCAGCCTTTGAATATATATCATATTCTTGCTCTGTCCTGGACATTGAGCTCTAGCTGGATTTTATCCTCTTGGCAATTTATATATATATATATATATATATATATATATATATATATATATATATATATATATATATATATTGATCACTAATATTATAATATTATCAATATATATATATATATATATATATATATATATATATATATATATAAATGGGGATGTTTTTTCATTTACGAACACGGTCAGCACGTAGTGGCCGTGTTCATAATAGATGAAATTAAGGATTGTTGTTTCTTTCTTTTTTTATTGTTATTAACTCATTAACCATTATTTTTTTAGCGTTTTCTTGCACGTGGATGCGTTAATTGTGGTCGTATTTTCTAGAAATTGGTAGGTCTCCGTGGTTTTTTAAATGGGACCAAATGGGGCCATGATCCGAGAAGTGTAAGTTAAGTCTTCTTGAAAAGCGTGTATTGGTGAGAGAAGAAGAATTCATACTTTTCCCAAAGGTATTTGCGCGTAAGGGAACCTAATGAACGCGACTGGAATTCGAACACGGCTCTCAGATTTTCAATTCCGAGTTGCTATCCATTACACCACCAAGCATTCAGCATGTGACATTCCCAAGCGGTCACCTATCTAGGTACTGACCAGGACCGAGGTTGCTTAACTTCAGTGATTGTATGGGAATTGGTGTTTCAACGTGATAATTATCCAATCCACCACCCGCACATTCAAGTTTACGGCGCCTGGTATTACCAAGTGATAACCCATTTAGGTACTGACCAGGACCGACGTTGCTTAACTTCAGTAATCGTACCGGTATTTCAATATGATATAGCCGTAAGCCTTTGATCCTTTGAGGCCAAGTATCTTTTCAAATCGTGTTATCTGTGAATAACACCGAATCCATAATGGTCTGAGGTCGCATGTGCATGCTTAAAATTCTGGGTCTTAATTGAAAGATCGAAACGAATCTACGGGAGACAGAAACGAAATAGAATATGGCTGTAATCAAGATGTCGTGTCCCTTCACGACGTTGACGTTCATGGCTCTCCACAATTTCCTGTCCTTTGTAGCTCTTAATAAATATAGTCTTTTTGTTATCTCTTTCAAACTGTTCCGCCATCCATTCGATCAAACTCGCCAGGCAGGTTGTGCAATGTTCCTCCTGCTTTCTTGCCCTCACTCTGTCCTGTGAGTATAAAATTTTCCAAGCCCTCTTTCCTCATTATGTACTCCAGAAATTTCAACTGTCTCTTCCTGGTGTTCAGCGTGTCTTTTTGTTCCCATCATTTCCAGAACTACATCGTTGCTCACATGTTGAATCCATGGTATTCTCAGCATCCTTCTGTAGAATCACATTTATGTTGCTTCAGGTCTCTTTATCTGTGAGTAGATTGTCCAGCATTCACGACCATATGGTGGCCGGGGACTGATACTACATAACAGTTCAGTACACTTCTGAAATTCCATTGACATTAAAAACAGGCATTTCGCTGTAAAATTACATTGGAGAAGAAAAACCCCGTCGTATATTTTTAACACAACAGTCGAAGTTTAAATCAAATCCTCGATTCTTTCTTTATTCAAACCGATAGGAAAATTTTATCGTATATAAAAAATATATATCAGTTAACTCTTTAGACCTACAATAAAAAGTACTCTTATTCAGTGTAATGTGGGCATAAGGGGTTCTGGGTAGAGGTTGTACCTTTGATGTCTGGCACGCTGCACCTTCTGATGTACGGGCATCACTGCTCTTAAATGTGATGACTCCAAGTTGCCATTGCCCTGAAAATCGTTTCAGCTTGCGGGATAAACACACGTGAGGGGAATGTGCTTACACGCCATTCTGGGCGTGAAGGACACCGACGCAGCTCACCGGCCAGGATGGAAGTGTTCTTCAGATGAACTACAACGGCCACGTGTTCGCAGCCAAGGCGAGCCACCTACTTGGAGGATATCGGCTGTGGTCTAACCTGTGGTCCTTTTTTCTTGTTGTTTGACAATGAACCTGAGGAGTTCTCTTCTTATGACTTCCCCAAGAACATTTCTTTTTTTATTACCCTGAATCAGACACAGCGTCGCCATAACAAGTCTCAAAAACAAGGCTAATCCAAAAAGTCCCGTCCAAATATCTCATTGAATGAAAATGTCTTGGTCTATGTAGTGATAAGGGTCAGAAAGTTGCATATTTTATATAATTATTTATATGGAAAGTAAGTCATTTGAAATTATATTTATCTATTACCTCTCTTTCTCCCTCACTCTCTCCTGTATATATATATATATATATATATATATATATATATATATATATATATATATATATATATATGCACATGAACTGCATGAAACTCCGAGTCGTACTATCGACGTTGAATATTTTATATATTCACTAATATATATATATCGGACGTCTAGTCACACTGATGAGCTGTGATACAGCGAAACAGTCTGTCTGTGGATGACAATATATATATATATATATATATATATATATATATATATATATATATATATATAATATAAAAGGCTCAAACACTAATATTCCATGGTTATAATTTATTACATTGGAATCGTAATCATGATCCAATTCATCAGACCTACAAATTCAAAAAGCTAACAATGAACCTGATATTCTTACTCTGTCCTGAACATTGAGTTCTACCTGGATTCTATCCTCTTAGGAATTTATATATATATATATATATATATATATATATATGTGTGTGTGTGTGTGTGTGTGTGTGTGTGTGTGTGTGTGTGTGTGTGTGTGTGTGTGTGTGTGTTGACCGATAATATTATATATATATATATATATATATATATATATATATATATATATATATAATTACAAGATAAGGTTGACTTCGGGGAAGACAGTGGGAAGATGCTAATTCTTGATGTAATCCACTTCCTCGAACACTATATATATATATATATATATATATATATATATATATATATATATATATATATATATATATAATATGAATATATTTTAGCAGCATGTTTTCATTGAGGCGTTGCTTCGTTGAATAATTTAGATATGTTCCGTCTACTTTTATTAAAAATTGGATCCTTTCATATTGACGTTTTGGTGTCGTTATTGAAGGACGAGAGAAAGTCTCCGTGTTGGTAAATATTTCTTTTATTTCCGAGAGTACCTTCGACATAGCACAATGTCATCATCAGGCTATTGTTTATTACAAATATTGTAGTGTTCATTATTGTCAAAGACAAAACTGCTGTGTTCCTCAGAAAGTTAAATTTCTTACATGTAGAGTGAGGGACGCTTCGTCAGTGCGTGACCGCTGACACTGTTTAAGGGGAGGTAACTAAGTATGGTGTGGGCAGTTTTTAAGAAATGTGTAAATAAATATGAGTTCGTTATATTTACTTACACGCAAATACCCTTTGGAGATATGGAATCACCTCTTCTCCCAGATATGGGTTAAATAGTAAGACTTGTATGACTGAAACCATTGTTATTTTATAAAGATCCTTAACATCTAAAAATATTTGTTTGGCTTGAATAAACTGCAAAAAATCAATCAGTCAGCTACACCCTGTCCTTCTTTCTTTCTTTCTTTCTTTCTTTCTTTCTACCTACCTACCAACCCATCTATCTATCTATCTATCTATCTATCTATCTATCTATCTATCTATCTATCTATCTATCTATCTATCTCTTAGTATTTTCATATCTCAGTCTATTCATATCTATCTATCTATCTATCTATCTATCTATCTATCTATCTATCTATCTATCTATCTATCTATCTCAGTCTATTCCTATCTATCTATCTATCTATCTATCTATCTATCTCAGTCTATTTCTATCTATCTATCTATCTATCTATCTATCTATCTATCTATCTATCTATCTATCTCAGTCTATTTCTATCTATCTATCTATCTATCTATCTATCTATCTATCTATCTATCTCAGTCTATTCCTATCTATCTATCTATCTATCTATCTATCTATCTATCTATCTAAATCTATCCATATCTATGTAGTTATTGGAACTGAAGGTGAACACGTCTATCGAATGTATTACGTATTTGGTCGACACGCGCGTGCACACACACATACACGCTCACGCATGCACGCATGCACTCTCTGTGAAGTGCAGCTAATTCTTCTTAGCGTGCTTTTCTACCCTTCGCATCTTTGGTGGTTGTCCCCACCTGTACGCACCCCCCTTAGCCAATTAGGCTGCACCTTTACAATTTGCGGGAAGTTGTATGAAGCCAGACAAAAACAATGAATGCTGAAGGAAATAATGGAAAAGAAAGACACTTTTGAGGATTGTTGTCTAACATTTTTACATTCTATTCACCGGAATTTGAATGGAATAAAATAAAATAAAAAAAATAACCGGAAATGATCAACTGATTGCATCATGGGAATTGGAAGAAGGATTTATACAGTTTTGAAACGTAAAAATAATTACCTGCAGAAACACACACACACACATTGCTACATAAGAACTCAGGGAAATTCAACAACTCAAAAATCTTAGTACGAACTTTTACTGCTACTATTTTGAGCAGTACAGTGAGATTGCTGTATCCAGGGGGATTAGCTGAAAGGAAACTATGAATTAGTACTTATGAAAGTGGGTTTTCCCCCATTTGCATTGTAGAAAGAACTGTTCGAATAAACTGTGGTCCCAATTTCTCCGGGAATACAAAAACCACGTAACCTGCAAGACCGGAGTGTAATTGTAAACTCTGTTTGACTTTCTTAGCCGATCTAAAAAAGACAAGTCACCTTGTCTTGACTACGCCTCGACGGTACAAGAATCAGACGTTGTTATCGGGAAGGGATACGGTAAAAGACAGCTTCCTACGAATGCTCCGTAAGAACGGGCTAAGGAGTACCAATGGTTAAGGTGATCGACTTTGGAAGGTTCGTTAACCGAAAAATGCTCATCTCTTGTCAAATTGTAGAGTGGATCTTTCTATATCCGGTCGAGAGTAGACAAATCTCACACGCAGCAGACAGAGATAACGTTTGATCATCCCTCGTGACTTCTGCAGTTTAATCTCCGTTTTTGACGAAGGATTAACGAAAACTTAATAAACAAAGTGAAACGGTATTCATTGGGATTAAACGGCATTTATTCTGCTTGCTACAAAACGGATTGTTGGTTGATAGATTGATTTTTTATACGGCTTATCAACCATTCGTGGGTTATTTAGGGCCGAAATATATTTTTTTTTAGATTGGAAGAATAATTTTTGGAGCGAATATTGCACTAACAATTTTTTGAGATGACAACGATTTTTTCAGATATAATCATACTATTCCCATTATACGGGCTGTTGTCGCCATCTGTGGTATTTACACTATTTACATTATTCGGACTGCTGTCCTCATCTTCATTGACATATTCAAGACGTTTCGGTCGTTGTACGCTCCAGCCTTCTTCAGGTGATGTTTGTTGGAATTTCGAACCGAACGGAAGTAGATTGTTTTGATTTCACGTGCTATGCCTTTCGATATCTCCATTTCAGTTAAGTCTCCTTGATAACTCAACTCTCTTTGTTCCCTCTGCCGTGGCCAGGGATTGAACTCACAACTCTTTGGGTCAAGTCACTTTTGGATCAGTTAACCAATGCTTTTATGCACTGGGCCATGTGTCCTTGGGGACATACTATTTAACTCATAGCTGGGGGAGAAGAGATGGATTCATACCTTTCCCAAGGGGATTTGTGTAAAATATGTCAAGTACATTTGTTTCTTTCTTTTCGGGAAGGGATGAGCTCAAAAACAGTTCCAATGAGTGCACCCAAGGGACGGACAGACGTGAATCCGGGAATACCCCAAAAAAGAACAAGTGCACTTGTCATACAAATCGTATGGTTTTCAAGTAATTAAAAACGGTGCCGCGTATTGGGATCACTTCAGTCAGTCAGTCACGTGCCATGCGTAATACACGCTTGGCGATCATGTATCTTTCGATACATGTCTGACGAGGCAGGTTTTTTCCCGCAATAGGTTGCCATTTCTTTCTGCAGTAGACCAGTTGCCATCCAAGGCTTTACTCATAGCTGGGAGGATTCATACCTTTCCCTAGGGTATTAGTACGTAATGAATATAATAGATTTGACAAATTCGAACTCGGCTCTCCGATTCCTCAAACCAAGCCACTATCCATTACTCCACCGTCAGTCAATCAGTCACGTGCCATGCATGATAAACGCTTAGGCGATCATGTATCTTTCGATACATGACTGACGAGGCAGATATTTTCCCGCAATAGGTTGCCATTTCTTTCTGCGGTAGACCAGTTGCCATCCAAAACTATAGAACCCGGTTTGTTCTGCTATTTACTCATAGCTGGGGTGGGGGAAAGAAGAGGATTCACACCTATCCCAAGGGTATTAGCACGTAAATGAATGTAATGGATTTGACTGGAATTCGAACTCGGTTCTCCGATTCCTCACTCCAAGCCGCTATCGATTACTCCACCGTGAGTCAGTCAGTTACGTGCCATGCGTGATACACGCTTAGGCGATCATGTATCTTTTGATACATGACTGACGAGGCAGATTTTCCCTGCAGTAGGTTGCCATTTCTTTCTGTGGTAGACCAGTTGCCATCCAAGGCTATAGAACCCGGTCTGCCCTGCTATTTACCCATAGCTTGGGGGGGGGAGAAGCTGATTCATGCCTTTCCCAAGGGTATTAGCACGTAAGTGAATGTAATGGATTCAACTGGAATTCGAACTCGGCTCTTCGATTTCTCAACCCGAGTCGCTATCCATTACTCCATTGTGCCTACTCCGGGATCATTTCTCCGGGATAATATTATTAATATGTCACCTCCTTAACAAACCGAGCACGATGAAAGTCCAACGTTAATATTCTAAACACTGGGTTTAGTCTTCATGCAGTTTGTGTCTCAGGAGGTGAATATGTTAGCTGCAAATTGTTAGTAACCTACAATTATTGAGAAAATCTTTAGAAAGCTGCTTGTTAGGGATATCCAATAATTAGCTAATTAGCACCTGTATCTAATAGTAGGAATTGATTATTTCTTATCGATCTGGAAGTAGAGAAAACATACTTCTATAAATCAATTAGAAAATGATTTTAGCAAAAATATCCATCAACGAAGCACAAAAATAAATGAGGAAAATGTATAACGAGACTCAGAGAAACAATAATTTTGATATTTTTAAGGTAATAAAGCCACTAAGACTGAGTCTGGAAGAATATGAGAAAAAGAAAAAAATTAGTAAGGAGAGAGGAAAAATTAAAAAAAAAACAGGAATTAAGAAGAGAAAAGATAATGATTGAGATTGCATTTAAACTTTTGAAGATGAAAGCGGAAAGGAAAATGGTGGAAGAGAGTTCCACAAATGAGAAGTGCGGATTATTGAGGAGAGAGAACAATAAAAAAACAGGAATTAAGAAGACAGAAGATGACGATTGACACTGCATTTAAATTCTCAAGACCAAAGTTGACTGGGAGGCAAGAAGCCGGAAGAGAAGTTCGCCATTAACCAGGTATTGAACTCACAACTCTTTGGGTTCTTTATCCACTCTGCCATGTGTCCTTAAGGCTTTTGAGACAAAGTGACAGGACCCAACGAGTTGTGAGTTCAATATCTGGTTAAGGCATTGGAGAACTTGGAGAGTGGAATTAACAAGAGATAACTGATAACTGACATCCATTAAACATGGCACGTGGAACTAGAACAGTCTAACCCAGTGAGCGAAATAAAGGGTTCAGTTTGACATTCCAACCACCTGAAGAAGGCCGGAGCGTACAACGTCCGAAACGTTGTAATCAATATGGCGACAAAGATGAGGACAATAGTCCGAATAATGTAAATAGTGTACATAATACCTCATCTCAGAAATATAGACAGATACAGATCTCTTTATCGGTGATACTCATTTTCCTCTATTTCTGTACATTTTTGTTGAGACACTCTTCTTTAGCGTACTTGCATTTGGTCCTTATTTCATTGTGTAGTTTTCTCTATTCCTTACCATATCTTGGCATTGTTTTCTGTCTCCTTTGCATCATATCGAGAATCTCATCAGTCATCCATTCATTTTCTTCTTCTTCTTCGTTCTTTCTCCTTTGGCATGGCATCGTTTGCTGAATTTTTTAAAGCGTTTCACCCCAAGCAAGGCGGGGAAGACACTAGCACGCAACGGGTTACAGAGAGTTGGAGCGAGAGCAGATAGGAGCGATAAAGGAAAGGATGAAGAGAAGGATAGGGGATAGATCAAGGCATCTGGAGACGTCGATTGACATTACATTTGAATAGTTGGAGATTATAGCTATCAGGGAAACAAGAAAAGAGGAGGGAGTTCCACAGTTGAGAAGTGCGAAACATGAGGCTATTGGAGTAGAAGAGACGGCTACATTTAACAGTTTCGACAATGAAAGGGTGAAAGCGAGATGCCAGCCTAGTAGAATGCTTAAATTCATGAAGAATAGGGATCAGCGAAAGCAGCTCATCGGAGCAGTTACCGTGAAAGTATTTGTAAAAAAGACAGAGGGTCACTAAAGCTTCTCTTAGTTCGTCCCATTTCGAGTTTCCATTTCCATTGTGTCCCTCGTATCTTCTTTTCACACTGTCCATATATTTTCCTTCAGGTTCGGGTTGTTCAGGTGTCTGTTGTAGTGCAATTTGGGTGCTGCGTTAGGCTTCTTCACTTTCCTAAGTTTCATTCTTAGTTTGCATATAACAGGGCAATGGTCCCTGCCGCAGTTGGCACTTGGTTAGATTTTGCAGTGAACAACTGCATTCCTAAACCTCTTGTTGATAGTTATATAATCGATTTGTTTTTTAGTTTATCATCCTAGGCTTCTCCACGTACCTTATCGTTTGGCATGTTCTTGGAATCGAGTGCTGGCTATTACCTGGTCATTGGCCGTGCACCAATGGACCCGTTTTTCTCTATGTTCGTTCCTAGTCCGAATTTGCCAGCTATTTCTCCTTCCCTCTCCTTGCCTACTTTAGCATTCAGGTCTATACAGGAGGAAAATAAAACCATTATAAGTAAGCATTTGCGAAAACCACAACATACATTTTGAAACATGAATTTAAACGTGCTACTAGGTTGGTATCTAAGTCCCACCCTTAAATGTAACCGTCTCTTCTGCTCCAATAGTTTCTCACTTCCTATCTGTGGAACTCCTTTCCTCTTACTTGCTTCCCTGATAGCTATAATCTTCGACTATTCAAATGCAATGTCAATCGACATCTCCTTGATCAATTCCCCGTCCTTCACTTCAGCCATTCCTCTTTCCCGCCTCTTTACAATTGCCCCCACTCTCTGTAACCCCTTGCATGCTAGTGGCACTCCAGCCTTGCTTGGGGTGAAATGCTTAAAAAAAAAAAAAAAAAAAATATAAATGGGTATGAAATAGGGTTTATGAGATTACAATTTCAATTATTCCCCCATTTTGCCGTATAACCAAAGTTGCACTTTTGATCAAATTATTGACAGACTCTCCATAACTTAGTCTGCGCGATCAGCTTCTAATGAATGTCTCTCACTTGGATGAATATCATGCAGTGTCTTTGTGGGTTCAAAGTTTTTATCAGACGATAGAATTGTTGATAGAGCAAAAGGATTCTGTTTTAAATTGTTCCTTGTTTTAGAAGCTCTCGACGTTACAGCTTCACTCTCATTATTAGCATCATATAGCTTCACAAGCTATAGTCGACAGTCTAAACTAAGCGTTGACATATTTTCCAGTGAATGATTTTTCAAAATGAACCCCAGCTTATATACATTTAGTATTAACGTGTCATACCTGATGGGTCATTTTTTCAAAAACCTTAAAACTTGCGCACATATATATTTTACCCCGTATATATAAAAAGTGTTCCAATAATTTGGACAGATTTTAAATGCGAATTAAGTTTATGCGTCTAATGATTTTTTTCTTTTTCTTTCAGATTTGGCGGACGTTTGGGCGATATTATTTTTCACACATAATTGAAATAACATGATCCAATAGAGAAATATATAAATGTTCACTAATAACACTGATTTATTTACTGCTGACTTTGATCCGTCTTAATGAAACACCCTTATATATAATGCGTCTTAATGAAACACCCTTATATATATATATATATATATATATATATATATATATATATATATATATATATATATATATATATATATATATTCTATCACTTGTTGTATATCCTTGCTTGAACTGGCTTCTAATGGTCTGGAGGGAGCGGCTTGGGGAAAGAAGACGTGGCTCTTGGGTGCACAATCCATTGTGTTAAGTATACTTGGCTCAGTTACACCACGGGATTTAGTGTGAGCAGCACTATATCGAGTCTAGTTGGTTACCACTTCGTCACCGAGGCCTGTTGGTCTAGTGGGTATGACGCTTGCGGTCCGGGTTCGAATCTCGGTAGTGGATGCGCACCACTGATGAGTCCCAAAATAGGACGAAATGGTCGTCCAGTGCTTTCTCAATTCTGGTGAGGATTGTTCTAGTCTCGATTAATTACTTTAATTTGATTATTCATATCCCCTTAAAAAATTATATCTCTTTATATATATATATATATATATATATATATATATATATATATATATATATATATATATATATTACCCAACAAAATCCAAAATTGTCTCATGTGGGGGGCGGGTTAGATCTATTTCAACTAATGAGAAGTACATTAGTCTTATTCAACCCCGGTGTATAGAATGTGTTCATGTCGGAATTAGAAATTCAAAATTTAACTTTGACAGCAGTCGAAAAATTGATGCAGAATTTCTCCATTTCGATGTTTCAGTTGGACGAAATGCTCGAGTCGGTGCCAAGGGAAGGGTTAAAGAGAAGAGGTTTTATAAAATTAACCCGGATATTGACCTTTTGACATTAAATTGGGGTTATATGAAGAATGGAGTGTTAATTTGAAACTAAAAGAGGGCCGAAAAGGGAGTTTTATATAAAAAAAGCCAAATTTTAATTACATATAATAAAAATTAGATTCCTACTTAAAAAATGACAAATTATACTTAAAAATGAATAATTAAAAGATTAAATTTAAGTAAGAATATAATTAAGAATTTTTATATTAAATATTAAAAGAAATTTAAGATAAAATAAAAATGGCCGCTGGATTTGGTATTATTCGCAGATACTATGATTTGAAAAGCTACTGGGCCTATGTGTAGGTTCAATGGCTTACAGCTATATCATGTTGAAAGTTAAGCAACGTCGATCTTGGTCAGTACCTAGATGGGTTACCACTTGGTAATACCAGATGCTGTAAACTTGGATGTGCAGGTGGTGGATTGGATAATTATCACGTTGAAACACAAATTTCCATAGAATCACTAAAGTTAAACAACGTCGGTTCTGTTCAGTACCTAGATGGTTGACCACTTGTTAATACCAGGTGCTGTAAACTTGTATGTGCTTGTTATATAGTATCAGTTCCCCATATGGCAGTGAATGCTGGACAATCTACTCACAGATGAAGAGACTTTAAGCAACATAAATGTGGTTCTACAGAAGGATGGTGAGAATACCATGGATTCAACATGCGAGCAACGACGAAGTTCTAGAGACGATGGGAACAAAAAAGACACCAGGAAGAGAAAGTTGTAATTTCTGGGGTATATAATGAGGAAAGAGGGATTGGAAAATTTTATACTCACAGGACAGAGTGAGGGCAAAAGGGTAGGAGGAGCAATGTACAACCTGCCTGGCGAGTTTGAGCGAATGGATGGCGGAAGAGTTTGGAAGAGATAACAAAAAGACGATATTTATTAAGAGCTACAAAGGACAGGAAATTGTGGAGAGCCATGATAGTCAACGTCGTGAAGGGACACGACATCTTGATTACAACCTTATTCTATTTTACATATATAGTCGGTTCCTGACTTCTTGACAAAGAAATAGTCGGAAACCAGTTTTATCCTCTTTACCCGTTTTTTTTTTTAACACAGTTACCCCGATGTTCAAACAGTGTTTCTTTTTCCGTTTCGTTTCTGTCTGCCGTAGATTCTTTTCGATCTTTCAATTAAGACCCAGAAGTTTCAGCACACGCATGCGACCTTGTGCCAATATGGCCGCTGGATTCAGCATTGTTCAGGAATCCAATGAGGATGAGTGAATTCGTTTTGTAAAGAGTAATAACCTCAAAGAAGATATGGGAAATATTTTCTAGAGAAATATTTCTCATTGATTGTTAAGCAACCGTCATATTGAATTGAATAAAAAGCTCCTCATAAAACTATTTGCCGTAAACAGAGGCGCTTACATTAAGCTCATCTCATTCGTACTGGGTTTTTTTTTTCAGTACAAAATCCGCCAATACATAGTTGTCTGCTTCCTTCATTTGCTATCTTATTAACGAAATGTATTAATAAATAAACCAATAAAACTCGATTACGCAACTATGACTTTCAAGGTTTGGCTAAAGTGGCGAAACGCAAGTAGGATTGCGAGCGGTCAACAAAATATGGGAGTATAAGCATTTAAAAATTTTTTTTAATTATTCCCACCGCACAAGCAAGGTGGTAATTCCACTAGTACGCAGGGGGTTACAGGGAGTGAAAGTGAAAGAGAAAACTGAGAATAGGGAGGCTTGCGGAAAGGACAAAGAACGAACAGGGTTCAAGACGACAGAAGATATCGACACCACTGACTGTATACAATTATTTCACACCACTGACCGGATAAATTTATTTTGCATCACTGACTGTATAAAATTATTTTGCACACAGACCGTACAAAATTATTTTGCACCACAGACCGTACAAAATTATTTTGCACCACTGACCATATATAATTATTTTGTACCACTGACTGTATAAAATTATTTTGCACCACTGACCGTATAAATTTATTTTACACCACTGACCATATAAAATTATTTTGCACCACAGACCGTACAAAATTATTTTGCACCACTGACCGTATAAAATTATTTTGCCCCACTGACTGTATAAAATTATTTTGCACCACTGGCCGTATAAATTTATTTTGCACCACTGACCGTATAAAATTATTTTGCACCACTGACTGTATAAAATTATTGAATGATAATCTATATATGAATTCTTATCAATCAAAAATTCCGAAACAGATTTGGTTCTCTTTTATTTGTTTTTGGAACCATGATTGGACCATATCCACAGAAGTAGTGCACTCCTGGTGGGGAAACTCCAGTTCTCTGTTCCTCATTTTCATTTCAGGCAATTGGCAAATCGGAACAGGGGACAAATACTCAAAATGTAATTAGTAATATGTCATTAGCATTAACAATTCTTAGAATGATGATGACTTGTGTCCAAAATCATAGACGATATTGTCCGAATCAGAAATTTTACCCGGGACAGTAGATGCACTTAGATTTTAGAAGAACGATCTAAAGATCAGCTTGAAAGATCCAAAATTTGAGATAGGGATTCATAAAAATTAAGTATTAACTTTCGTATAAATAATTAAGTATGAATTTATTGAAAATCATTTCATGTTTTTCGCATATACATCAGTTCCTCGCTTAACGACCAAGGTAAATTCCAATTATCTGGTCGTTAAGTGAGAACTTCTAAATTAAGTATTAACTTTCGTATGATGAATAATAATTTATAGAAAATTAAATATTAATTATCAACTAACATCGTATGTTTGTCATATATACATTCGTTCCTCGCCTAACGACCAAGGTTAATTCCAACTGGCTAGTCGTTAAGTAAGAACCTTTTTAATCATTTCACCCACAAGCAAGGCGGGAATGCCACTAGTATGCAGGGTGGGCGTACAGCGAGTGAAAGTGAAAGTGAAAGAAAAGACTGGGTGTAGGGGTGATTGGAGAAAGGATATAAGATGAACGGGGATCAAGATCACAGAAGATGGCGATCGACGTTGCTTTTAAATTTTTGAAGATTGTAGTTATCAGGGAAGCAAGTAAACGGAAAGGAGTTCCACTGTCAGGAAGTGCGAGAAAAGAGACTGTTAGAGTAGAAATGGTACCAAGATGGCAATCTAGTAGAACGCTTAAATTCATGTAGTCAGGGCACCAGGGGAAAATCTCATTAGAGCAGTTGCCATGAAAATATTTGTAGAAAAGACAGAGGGAAGCCACATCACGTCTGCGAGAAAGTGACTAATGTCGACATGCCAAAGTAGGATCGATTACTTTACAGATCCTTCTCTGGATTTTGTCAAGAACATTGAGATGAATAGCAAGAGCACCAGACCAGATATGGTAACAGTATTCAATGCACGGACGAATAGTACATTTGCAAATGTGCAAGATAGGCTCTGGCGAGTAAAGCCTACTGACACGACACAGTGAACCAACTTTCCTTGCAGTAGATGCAGCTATTGATTAAATATAATTATTCCACTTCAAATCAGTTGAAAACGTGAGGCCAAGAATTTGCATCGAGACGTTCTCCAGGAGTCGAGTATCTTGACTCCTGGAGAACGTGTGCATATATATATATATATATATATATATATATATATATATATATATATATATATTGTTGTTCACTCAGTTCAATGCTCAAGAGCCACTCAAGGTAGAGGGTTACTAAATGGGATCGTTGAATATAGATAAAAATTGACCCTAGACGTGAAGATTTTAAGAATGTAGAGATCGAGAAAGCTTCCCCACGAGATTGTTTTCAACAAATTAACGGTTCTTGGGAAGAACACGTCCCAATAGAACTTCGTTCTTACCAATAGAATACAAAGAGAATGAGGATGATTCGACTGTGTGGATGTGTCATGGCGTGTCTTGTGGAAGTAAGGAATGTAGCTCGTCAGAACATCTATCATGTAAATAGCGATAGAGTAGCGAAAAGTTATCATCGTTTCGTCTCTGGGGAAATGGGTTGTAGGGTTGAAAACAATTTATTATAAACAATGCCTCGTGTTACATACGGCACCCGTTTTAACATTCCGAAATCGGAAAAATGCGAATTATAAAAAGCGTTTAGCTTCCGATAACAGAAATTGTGACTTCACACTGCCTTTTCTATAAATACTTTCATGGTAATTATTCTGTTGAACTTTCCTTTTTTTCTTTTAAGTTGTTATTTTTAGCCTTGACCCCGACAAATGGTAAATAGGGCTTCATAAAGACTTTGAGGCATTATGGTGGCTGTAGGGAGAATGGTAAATAAGAATGTGTTGTTTTGATGTAAAGAAAACTGAACTATGGTTGGGTGAGTAATTGTGGTTAGCTAAGTTTAAGATAAGACAGACTGAAAACCAGCCTTCCCTTCCGCATCCCCCCTCTTGGGCTTTGTGCCACATTTTTGTATTCTCGAAATAAATATTACTTTCCTCTTTGGCACCTAGACTTTATTAATTTAAGCGCGGTACTAGATTGGCAGGTAGGTCTCATCCTTTTACAGTTGAAATGGCTATATGTAACCATAAGTTCTATACAATTTTTTTCTATCGTGCTTCTCGCTTATTTTGTTTGTTTCACGGAATATCAACTCCTTATGGGTCATTTAATGCCGAAATTTAATTTTCTTGGGAGCTTTGATTTGATTTGTTTGTTTAACGGCATATCAACACCTTATGGGTCATTTAATGCCGAAATTTAATTTTCTTGGGAGCTTTGATTTGATTTGTTTGTTTAACGGCATATCAACACCTTATGGGTCATTTAATTTTATTTTCTTGTGAGTTTTGGTAATTTTCTTTTCAAAAATATATTGCTGATAATTTTTTCTAATGTATTTTTATATTTTCATGTTTTTGCCCCATTTTGGGGATTCATTATTTGCCAGTAGCTGTGACCCCTACCATTCTGGGTCAGGGTGGACCTGGAAACAACAGGAATTAAGAGGTGGTTCCACATTCTTCAAAACATCCCGTTCAGAGGCCTTGCTGCCGGATGTAGTTTATCGTCATACTCAGGACGACTTCTAGCTTGTGGAAGTCTGTTCCAGCTTCTTGCTTTCCAGTCAATTTTGATCCTGAAGAATTTTAATGTAATGTCAATTTTCTGTTTTTATAATTCCTGTTCTTTTATTATTCTCTCTCCCTAACAATGTTTTTTTTCTCATATCCTCTCACATTCAGTAACCATTTGCATCTTAGTGAATTCATTGCTTTGTTTTATGTGAAATGATTACAAATATATAAACTTGTAGATTAATAGTTATATTTTTTTTGTTGCTAAGAACAAAGAAAAGTCGATTTCGAAAATATACTCTGCGGTCGTGAATGCATCGTTCTTCTTTGAAATGCATAGAATCCGTCTTTTACTTTATTCTTGTGCAATGACCTCCACACTGGTCTCTGTCTTGTGGTCACAGCTGTGACCGTGACAATAAACTGTCAACCCAGCGAAAGGAATCCAAGAAGAGGACTTAGCGAGCAGTAAGAATGATACACCTGTGCTTTTCAGGTGATTAACCGCGAATTTGAAATGGAATAAGTGGAAAAAAACTCACCTTTCCTTTGTTAAAAGATCATTGCTTTATTTCTGTGAAGAAAAGAAGGAGAGTTGCCCACGTCTTTCGTCTTTTTATAACTGTCTCTTTTCTTCGTCATTAGGTTTTGTTTTGCAACGTGTTTCGCTGTACATCTTTTTTTAAATCAATCAATATTGTGTATATAAGTGAGTGTAATTGTGTGAATGTTTTCAAGAATGGGTCGACGGACGCCTACTAACATCTCTTTATTACAATTTGTTCATATCTGTTCATTATACTCATTCTATTTAGATCTATCTATCTATCTATCTATCTATCTATCTATCTATCTATCTATCTATCTATCTATCTCAGTTTGTTTCTTATCTATCTATGTATCTATCTATCTATCTATTTCAGTCTGTTCATTATCTATGTACCATTTTCAGTTTGTTAAGATCTATCTATCTATCTATCTATCTATCTATCTCAGTCTGTTCATTATCTAAGTACCATTTTCAGTTTGTTAAGATCTATCTATCTATCTATCTATCTATCTATCTATCTATCTATCTATCTATCTATCTATCTATCTATCCTAATCTGTGCGTAAAGACTTGTGTAAGATTTATTTCGTCCACCGACCTGCATACACGGATAATTTACGTTTCAGATACGAAACTGAGCAGATATGCGTTTCGCGAAAATCTGAATGAGTGAGTATTCCTTAATGGCAAAATAGAACCTTGCGTTATTGTGAAGCTCTTCGTAGCTGAGCGGTAAAAGCACGTCGGATCAGACGGTGCTTTCCCCCTGCAAAGAGGTACGTATTTACGAATCCCGCCGGAGAGCACTATTTCTTTATTAATTTTTCTGGAATACGCAGACCGGAAGGTGAAATAAATATTGTTTAAAATAAACGGAGCGTCTACTCAAATAAAAATATATCTGATTCAAAAATGAAATTAATTAATTCTTTACACACACACACACACACACACACACACACACACACACACACACACACACACATATATATATATATATATCCAAGTAAAATGAGAACAAATGGAGTATAATTCCATGTAATGTTTAAACATAATTGTAATTGTGCAGCGATTTTAACACATAATTAATATATATATATATTTGTGTATATATATATATATATATATATATATATATATATATATATATATATATATATATATATATATATATATAATTTAAAGAAAAACAGACCACTTTAAGGTTCCATTGTTATAATTTATTTCACCAGAGAGTTTCTCTCTGTCTTTCTCTCTCTGTGGTTAATACTGCAATTATGCCGAGCGGACATTAGTTACAATTCATGGGCGAGAGAACATAATCACGTTTCGCAGTTTGAACGACACCAGTGCACTCAAAATCTGTATTCAAAAAAATAATCAGTATATTTGGAGTAAAACTTCAGTTAAGTCATCGTTTATATATATATATATATATATATATATATATATATATATATATATATATATATATATATATATATATATATATATATATTTATATCCAGGTAAGATGAGATGTTGTTAAATTGCCTCTCCACCTCATTTTTATTTCTTAGCAAACGGCATTGTCTAGTTTGTATAATTTA